>ML288972.1:2363-14258 GCA_005239495.1 Nicotiana undulata
AACACACACATAAAGTAGTGTTCATCCGCGCTAAATATATAGCGTACTACCCAACGACGCTATATTTTACGTGTTAAATATAATGATGTTGACAAGACAACTTTATCACAAATAATTAGCAACATATACATACACAACTAATTATTACACATCAACTCATGGGTAGTTAGGTACACTAGAAGAACACCCACCACGAGCTTGATTAGTTTTGACACCCAAACCAGCTGAAGGACATTTACGACGGTCGTGTCCTATTTGCGAGCATATACCACACTTGCGCGCATATACGGTATCACTAACATCCATTTGGTTCCGTATACGCGTTCTCTTCTGCACCTGTATTTTACGCAAATAGGACTTGTTACACACTATTTTAAATGGTTCCGGAGGCCAATAATGCTCAGCACCCACTGGTTGCAACTGACCACTATATGTGTTTAGGTACGTGGAAACACTATATTGTTGATCAACATAGTTGGTTTCCCCATAACCAATACGTTGGAAACACTTGATGGCATGTGAACAAGGCATATGGTAGATAGACCATTTCCCACAGGAGCATAACCTTACTGATTCATTTACAATATGTACATTATTACCGCGATTATTATGGATAGCGGTGCAGACTTCAAAAACACCTCTGTCGTTATCATACTGAAAAAAATGAATGCCAATGTGCTCGCCGTCTGTATTTCTCAAATCTCTGCATCGGCACTGGCATAAATTCAACACCCCTTTCCATCAATCCCGTTGCAGCTGCAGACCGTTGAACAAACCTCTCCGCCATCTGCTTGAAGGACATTCGCACCATGGCTGTGACGGGCAATCCTCTTGCCGACTTCAATAACCCGTTGAAGGACTCTGACACGTTTGTAGTAAGAACTCCCCATCGTCTGCCACCATCCGCATGCAAAGTCCACTTTTCAGGGTTATGTCGCATTAGCCAACAATATGCTGCCTCGTCTTCTTGCCTTATAGATTCCATATGCCTCCGGAATTTGTGCTGTTGGTGGTCCGTTGCTGCCATCCACATCAAATCATGCAGATCCTTGTTGGGATATGCCTTCTGGAAATTGGCCTTAAAGTGCCTCACACAGTAACAATGGTATGCATAAGGCTCTTGCCATACAGGCAAGTTCTTCAAAGAACTTAATATACCACTGTGACGATCAGATATTAGACATATACCTGAACGTTGTTTGACAACGTGCTCTTTCAAGTGGTTCAAAAAGAGCGTCCACGTCTCTGTGCTTTCATTGGCACAAACAACAAAAGCTAGAGGAAATATCTGTCTGTTAGCATCCACTGCCACGGCTTCAAAAGCTTGATATCGTACTTTCCATAGACATGAGTTCCGTCTATGGATATTACGGGCTGGCAATGCGAAAAACCATCAATTGCTGGCTTAAACGCCCAGAACACGTAATTGAATATGTATTCTGGTGTTCCCGGACTCCGTTCAAGCTTCCATTCAACAACCGTCCCGGGGTTAAAGTGCTGCAGTGCGGCCATGTACTTTGGTAGAGCTGCAAATGACTTATCCCAGTTACCGTAGACAATTTCAAATGCTCGTTTACGCCCAAGAAATGCCTTTCTTTTGGTAATGGTATGGCCATATTCCTGGTGGACTGATGTAATGCACTCTTTGATTTTATACCTTATGGACGCTTCGAGATGTGGAATAATTACAAGAGAAATCAAGTCAATATCCAAGTTGAAGTGATTCCCGTTGAATGTGTCCATTTCGCATGTGTGGGTGGGAATGTATTTACCCACTTTCCACATACCTGTCTTCTTCTTGGTCGCACGCAACATCCAATTACATGGCCAAAACCACCTGCGGCAAACAACCTTGTATACTACCGGACTTGACTCCCATACCTGCATTTCACGACACTTTTTTACGTTGTGCATTTTACAAGCCCTGCTTACGCGCGCTTTATCAGGGAAAAGCATCCCCTTTGCAAGCACCGTTGGTCTAGACTCATCCCACATTGCTGTCTGGATTTCATCAAAATCCCTTGTTAGAGCTTCCACATCCGGCACGTTTGGCAAGTTATCAGTGTAAGGAATCTCCCTTGAATGAAACGGCACTTCGGACTCATACACTCTTTGTCTAGGGGGGATTCTCTCCAAATCAGGTCCTTCTGCTACATCCTCATCATCACCATCCTCACAAGGAAAGGGTGTCTCATCTCCAGATTCATCGGCATTGTTGTCGTAATCACTGTTATGTTCCTCACTCTGTGCATCAGCCAGATCCTGATGTAATACGTCATTTTCGGACAATTGAGTGAGTACGGGTGGTTCAACTTGCTTGTTTTCACTGCACAACCAACAAAAATATAAGCTACTGAAATTAATAAATACTTTTCATATAGCTATATCGCTTGACTTACAAGTCGTAATGTGATGAAATTCCATGATGGACGTTTTCACTTAGGTGATGACTACCGGATGGGCCACTTGTAAAATTCATATCCGGCCGGTACCCCCTATTAAATATATGAGCGTTAATACAAATTCATTACACCAAAAATATACATAATTAACACAAATTAAAATTGAAGTTTACCACTCGTCTTGTGAATGTTGGAAAGCAGGATATAAATTATTTTCTCCCTGCTCATTGGCCGGCGGTGATATGTTTAAATCAAAGAAAAGTCTTCCATCCGGAACCTATCCGGCAAAAACTGCCCTAGAATAACCACCCGATGACTGGGGGTATCTCTACTACGCACAACCTCGTTTTTTGGAGCGTCTTCGACCTTCACGTACATCTCCAACATTGTGATTATAAGAAATTCCCGGCATTCATCCGGAGTCCTCAAAAAATCACTCAAAGTTTCATCATCGTCGATGTTAAACTCCGAGTAAAAAGCAACCCCTTGCGGATTGACGGCATACGGATATCTTCCGGTTACTTTAAGTATCACTGAACGTTTCCTCACACTCATTTTTTTGCATAACAACGATATTAATTTATCGTACTCCATTGTAAGTGGCAATTTAACATGACATTGAGCAGGTAAACTGTAGCTCATAGAGTTATTCTCCATCACAACATCACCCCCCCAATATAATGAAACTCTCATTCTACGCTCTTCAGACATAATGAAAAAATGCTGGAGAATTTAACACTGAAATTAACACTGCTTAAGAGTTTGAAATTTTTTGAATGAAATATACTGAAATTGTGACATCTTTATATAGAAAATAGATTGCCCGGATTTTTTTTATTTATATGTATAGCGCCCATATACGCGGTGCTATACAGTGTTGAATTATTGGAGGTTGTATAGCGCCGTGTATATGGGCGTTATACATAGTTATGTAACTTTTTTTTTCCCACTTATTTTCATTCTTTTTGTTTATTTTTGTAATATTTTGGTTTCCAACTCCCAAAAAATATCCTTATCCACTTAATCCTTCTTAATACCACAATTATCTTTAACATTAATCAATTATCCTCGTAATTAGGAATTATCTCAAATTACTTAAAATACTATTTGCTTTTAATACACTTTATACACCTTACTGTCATGGTCATGTGGTACCTTGTGTGGCACTAGTCCATGAATACGAGGTATTATACTTGGGCCGTATTTTATTCCCAAATTACCAAACTTCGACGGAACTCATTAATTATATTCGATTCGCTTACCCTCTCACCTTCACGAATTAATTTATCACTTGTTTGAAATAGTGTAATACTTATAATCCAAAAATAAATCTCATTCCCGAACTCACGTCGATTAACTTACGACAAAACTTTAACGTACGAAAATGCGGAATATAACATCTCATTTCCGAGCTTACATCAATTTACTTATGGCGTACTTCCACGTACGAAAACATGAGGTGTGACAACACACTACCGTTAGGCTTATTCTCACTCTAGTAGTGTCGTTCAGGTGTCCTATTTCTGTTAAATAGATGATTGTTATTACCAAGATGCAATATGTACAATTACAAGAACTAGAAAGCGCCGAGTATTGGAATCCGTCCCAATCTTAGGCTGATCAATAGAATCTAATAGGAGCATCCTAACCTCAAGAGCTAATCATTCTACATTTAAGTACTTCTATCATCTAGGGATAAAAGTTCAGGCTTTCCAGCTTCTTTGCAAGCTTGATTTTGTTACTTCCTCGACAAGGAATCTCTTGAATGATTTGCCTTGTCACAGCACAAGGTTGTCCTTTCTTGCTTTGAAATATTCTACAGTTTCTTTCTTTCCACAAATAGTACACTGCTACTGCTATAGCCATTTTGAACACTTCAATGCCTGTATTCTTCCCCTTGGCATGATCACTTGCCCATTTCAACTCTTTCTCCCATTCCATACTGCCCCTATTAATGGATTACCAAAGCAACAGATTGTCCTAGACCTTAGCAGAAAACGTTCAAGTGTCCTTTACGTCAACTAGACGTAAATAATGCCTTGTTGCAAGGAACTCTCAATGAGGTTGTCTATATGCAACAGACACCGGGTTTTGTCAACCTCAACTTTCCACCAGCATGTCTTCAAGCTTCACAAAACCTTTTATGGCCTTCGTCAAGCTCCTAGGGCTTGGTACAATGAGCTCAAAACCTTCTTCTTTCCTGTGGGTTCCTTGCAAAATTAGATGATTCTCTGTTTATAAAATGCTCTCCTAACTTGCTTCTCTTTGTCATGATCTGTGTTGATTGTAGACATTAATTTTTGATCATTCCCGAGATTTTATACTTTTTAGCATTTAAATATTTAGTTTAGGTCTAATATCGCTATTTTAACTAGATTTGACTCTTTTACTTTATTTTTACATAAAAACAAAAATTACAAAAAATAGTTTCATTTATGTCTTGTAGTCATACTATTTTACTAGATTTTATTTTTATATAATCTTGAAAAATACCAAAATAATTTCACAGTATAATATTATTTATTTTAATTAATTAGAACTAATTCTATATTTTATATTATAAACTTTACATCATTTTTATAAGAAGAGTGAGTTTTATTTAGAGAGGTCCATTTCTAATCTTTAGCTTAATCCTAAAACCCAATAAGACCTAACCCATAATCTAGAAAACCTTTTCTTCTTCTTAACCCTTACACCCTAAGGATACACACGGGAAAAACCCTAAAGAACAGACCCTCGTCTCCTTCACCCTACGGCCGTCGACCTTCTCATCCCTACCGCCGTGACTCCCTCCTCTCAAGGCTGCTCCCACTAGCCGCCGTCCCTTTCCACCAGCTACCCCACCCCTTTTCCCTTCTGCCGCCGCCGCTTCTCACCACCTAGAACTCGCCGTTAGAAGCAACAATGAACAGCCAACACCAACAGCCGCTGCCTCGCCGTAATTGATCACCAGCGAGTGGCGACACTGCTGGCAACAACACCCCTCTGCCGCCACCCTCCTTCCCTTCAAACACCCCCAAATTCACCAAAGAACCAGCTCAAAAATCACCCTTTAACACCACGAAAGAGCCACATGGTCTTTCAAAAAATCCAAGCCGTCGTTGAGATGGTCGTCGTCCGAAGTTCTATTGATGCGGTCGACGATGTTTGGCTCCAGTTTTGACGAGTTGTTGTTTAAGTTGGACGATGATCGTTATCATTATATTAAGTTCTGCCAACTATATAAAAGTTTCATTCATGAACAACATTGTTGCTTTTTAAACTTGCGAGGAGCCTAGGCGGATCTAGGATTTGAAGGTTTTGGATGCCATATTATTTTATACATAAATGCATTATTATTTATACGGTTCAAATGGGATAAATATTTAGTCGGCTTGATCAACTTTGTGTTTCGGTTCTAGCTATTCATCTTTTCTATTTATATAGATAAATATATCGAACGAAAACAAATTATGACAACTTAGCGCACATCATTAAATTTTCAACAGTAATAACAATATCATAAAATTTCTTCTACATGAATAGTACAAAAAGACAACTTCTTTCATCTTCTGACAATTGGAAATATCTTCCAATTAACAAAATACTACCATAATCAGTTGGTCACTACAATTAATAAGTAAGGCATACATAATTCTTTCATCCTTGAGTAAACAAAAACATACATATACATCATTCATTTACAATTGTCCTCGACGAGTTTTCATATTTTGAAAACGGTCAATGATAGCATCATTACTTACCTTTTCAAATGCTTCACGTTCTATGTAACAAACTAAACAATCATTTAGATATTGATCACCAATGCTATTTCGCACTTCATTTTTTATCCGCTTCATGGATGAAAATACTCTCTCCACATTTGCAGTAGCAACAGGTAAAATCAAAGTCAACTTCACGAGTAAATAAACAAGTGCATAAGTCTCCACAAGATTTGCTTCAACCAATGCTTTTGCTAAATCTCTAATTCCTTGCAAGTTGGAGAACTTGGGATCATCACCTCGCATATGAATTATGAAGGTATCGAGTTGATAACTCAAATCCCGAAGCTGCAATTTATCAAACTCATTTGGATAACACTTTGCCAATGTCATTATTCTATCCTTATCAAAATTAGCAAAGAAATTAATTGGACTCAAGCTAGCCATCCCAAGAAGCAAATCACTACTCACTACATCAAAACGTTCATTAAGCTCTTGAAGTTGCACATCAATCACAACATAAAAAATTTCAACACGCAAGTGATGTGAGTAACAAACATTAGACTTACGCTTAGACTTTTCGGGAAAGTAAGACTCATCCATCTTCGGAATCAAAATATCATGCCTATCACAAAATGAGGAAACATCATCCAATAGAGATTTCCATCCAGCTTCCCTCATATCTTGCAACCTTTTCTTTGTAATGTCAAGAAACACCACGGCATTAACAATATCTTGATCCTTTTTTTGTAAAATCTTGCTCAATTCATTTGACATGGCCAACACTTTCACCATCAAGTGAAGCACAAAAATAAATTTGAATGTTCTAATCTTACCCAAAAGATACTCTGCTTGATTTCTTTCATGTGAGGTAGAACCTTCATACTTAATCAATTTAAGCACACGAACAATAGAAGAGAAAATAACAATAAAGTTATCCAATGTTTTGAAATGGGATCCCCAACGAGTATCACCTGGTCTTTGAAGTCCACGTTCTTGATTTAATCATTGTCCAGTAATAACTTCACCGAACTCAAGTAATTGCTCCACCTCTTCAGCTTGATGATGACAAAGCAAGTCTCTGCGTTTGAAAGATCCTCCAACAACATTCAACATATTAGTAACATGATCAAAAAAGTCTTCAATATCCAAATGCTTTTTAGCAATAACTACAAGTGTTAATTGTAATTGATGAGCGAAGCAATGAATATAATATGCCGATGAGCTATCTTTCATAATTAAAGTCTTGAGACCATTTATCTCTCCCTTCATATTACTAGCTCCATCATAACCTTGTCCACGTATTTTGGATATACTTAGTGAGTGACCCGAAAGCAAAGAATATATTGCTTCCTTCAATGAGCATGCCGATGTATCACTAACATGGACAAGGCCAACAAATCTTTCTACCACTTCACCATTCTTATTAACATACTGCAAAACAAGAGCCATTTATTCTTTGTGCGAGATATCTTTGGATTCATCGGCTAATATACCAAAGTAATCTCCATTCAATTCTTCAATTATAGATTTCAATATTTCTTTTGCACAAGCATTCACAATATCCTTTTGAATCATAGGACAAGTTAAAGTATCATTTTGTGAAACATTTTCTAATATTACTTTTTCCACATCCGGATGCTTGTCCCCATGCCACCGCAAAAAGCTTAGAAATAAACCTTGATTTGTTGAAGATTCACTTTCGTCATGACCTCGGAAAGGTAATCCATGATGCAAGAGAAGTCTTGCAACATCAATTGAGGCTTCAAGCGCATTCGATACTCACTTTTTACCTTCTCTAAATGCTTGTCTAAAACAACTTGAATTGATTGATGATGATTTGACAAATCTAGCATCTTGTTGAAACATTTATTATGGACACTAGTAATCTCACCAATATGCAAACGGAACCTTTCACTAGCCTTATTCCAAGCCCTAAAACTACTTTTTGTAAAACATTCACCCGCATTTCCATGAACGAATTTATTTTTGAACAAATAACAACATAGACAATATGCGGCATCTTTTTTCACGCTATACTCCAACCATCTTGAAAATGAACTTTTGAACCACCTTGATTTAAATTGGAGCATTCTCCCTCCTATTGTAGTTTTAGAAAATTGATGATTGGTAGGTTGACAAGGCCCATTTCGAATGTAATATCTCCTCACCTCATCTCGTAATCGAGGACTATAATTAGCAATGGGTATTCTTTCTCTTGGGTCGGTGCTAAAGGATTTTGAGTCGAGCTCATCGATAAGATGAGAAAGACTGACATTCGCACAAAATTCTGGAGCTATCGCCTGATTCAACGATGGCACACTAAAACTAGAACTTGGTTGAGAATAATTCATCTTTACGGCAAATTTATCCATCTCAATCTTTCCTACAAAATAAATGTTCAATCCAACTCATAATTAATTCAAGGATGTCATATACATTTTTGGTATAAATTTGAATTAAGACTGAAAATTTAAACTTCCAATAAACACCATCAAAGGAATCAACAGCAAGCGCAAAACAATTAATGAAAATAAAAATCTAAAAACAAAATGGAACAGAGAAACCCAACATAGAAACTATAAATTATATGCACAATAAACTATATAAACTATATGAACAAAATAAAAATCTGACAGCAAGTGAACAATATGCACATAATAACACAATAAACTATAAATTAAAGATTGGAACAGAGAAACCCAACATAAATAAAAAGTTTACAAAAACAAAAAAAGAAACAAGAGAATAAAAGAGATTTACGGTCAAATTACTAAGAAGTGGTGCAACAACAAGGTGAGGTGCAATGGAAAGGTGGACTCCAAATGGTGGTGGCCAACCGCCGGTGAGGTGAGCGACGGAAAAAATCTAAGAAACCCCAAGTTTGGGGCAGCAGCAGCGTAGAAGAGAAGGCAGAAAGGTTTTGGCCTGTTGGGTGGGAAAAGTTTTTGGGAAAATAAGGGGTTTTTTGTATTTTAGTGGATAAAGAAAGCACATAGAAAAGTCAAACAATATTAAATAAGTCAAAAAGCATTATGAAAAAAAAGTAAAACAAAGAATAATAGAAAGCAAACAAGTACATTGTGGTACACCTAACATTAATTGTCTACTAGTACTAGTAAAAGTTCCAAAAATATATGCGTTGCACAAGTCTCGATCCTGAGCCATTGGGGAGATATTTTCGGCCCTTTACCACTGGCATCCAATGGGTGTTTTGTTCATTATGGTGCCATTTTATTATATGTACATATTTCTTCTACATATATAGATATATACACAGAGTTTCGGCCGAGGTCTGCGGGTGGCGGAGCACCCCCACGACTCTATGTAGATCCGCCCCTGGCGAGGAGGTCTTTCTTCAATTCATCCTTAAAGGTTGTTTCGGGTCTGCGTAAGGTTCATTCTTCCTTCTGTTTCTTTACTTAATCCAAATTTCTATCACGTGATTGATTTACATTTGGTTGCACAGCATGCTTTAGTCGTTTATTTTTGTGATTGTTTTTTGTTCTCGTTTTCTCCTTCTTCTTTTCTTTTAGATCTGTTTGTGTTAGATCTTTGATTGAATTTTAATTAATTGTAAATCATATGTGAATTGTTTCTTGGGATTGTGGTGATGCATAAGTTGAATAGAGACAGTAGAGAAGACGTTGGGGGTAGTGGTGACTAATTGGGTATTGAGATGTGAGTTATTTAGTGAACAAATCAAGTAATGGACTATAGGTTCGTAGACGAAATCGAATATTTGAGGCGTGTGTTGATTTTTATTACTTTTGTTTATTTACTTGCCTAAAGTTGGTAGGAGCATGCTAGGCCTACCACGTGTGGGTAGGCAAACTTTTAGGACGTTTTATTAATTTTCGAGGCGAGGGGTCGTTTCTTTAGTTGAATATATCCGGGGAATGCCCCGATAAGTTTGTATATATATTTTATCCAGGGTATGCCCCGAAGTTAATGTAAATGAATGTCAAAGGTGGATCAATTTGAGGAAGCATAGAATAGGATTTTATTTCATTTTTATTTTATTTTCTTTTATTAGGTGGGGACGATCTCGAACCTCTTGTGTGTTTATTTATCTTTTTCGTGTTTTTACCTCAATTTGAAAATCTTAAAAGTCAATTTGATCATGTACGCAACCGTACTAGTTACGAGACTCGAGGAATGCCTAATACCTTCTCCCCGAGTCAAATGAACCCCCTTACTCGAATCTCTGGTGCGGACTTAGTTTAGAATCCAAATGTCAGGAGGCGACTCTGAGTTAATTCTTTTGAACACAAATTTTTTGTCACTTTCAAATTTGAAAACCCTTTTTCAACTTTACAAAATTCTTTTATTTATTTTAAGAGGGTTTAGTGAAGTTTGGTAAAAAAAAAGGTGTGACATTGATAATATTTTGGTCACTGGTTTCAACTCCTCTCAAGTCCAAACCTCCATTCAACTCCTAGGTGATAGGTTCTCCATTAAAGACTTCGGTCCCTTGCATTTCTTTCTTGGTGTCGAAGTTCTACGAAATACACATAGTTTAATTCTCACTCAAAGTGGCTTTATTGCGTATCTCCTAGAAAAGTTTAGCATGCTAAACTCCAACAGTGTCGCCGATGTTAGCCGGTGAAGCACTCTCACTGAATGATAATTCCACACATGCCGATGCCAAACTGTATAGGTAAGTTGTTGGTTCCCTATAATACCTAACCTTTACTCGACCCGACATTTACTTTGTAGTAAACAAACTTGCTCAATTTCAGCATGCACCTAGTTAGAAGCATTGGCAGGCTGCCAAACGACTTCTACGCTACCTGAATGACATTATCACATATGGTTTCCATTTTTATCCTAGTAGCTCACTCAAACTTCAAGCATACTTAGATGCTGAATATGGTGGACTTGCTAATACGAGGCATTCGACTTCAGCATATGTTATCCTTCTTGGAAATGTCACGACCCAACATTGAACTAGTTATAATGGCATATAACTCAACCTGCTAGGTAAGTCGTTTAACGATAAACCACAATATAATGATAATGATAAGAGTAAAAATATGAAATAACTGAATTTTACACAATTCCCAATGACTGGTAGTACAAATTATGAGCTTCTAAGACTTAGAGTTTACAAAGTTAATATAAAATAAATACCTCATCTGCTCGAAACATAAATAAACAAATTTATAAATCTAAAGCTACCAAGAACAAGAGGCAGTTATAACTGAAACACGGGTAAATCTTCACTGCCAGCTCTTGCCATACATAGCAACAACAACTCCAAGATCTGCACGCAAGGTGTAGAAGTGTAGTATGAGTACAACCGACCCCATGTACTCAATAAGTAACAAACCCAACCTTAGGTTGAAAATAGTGACGAGCTTGGAAAAACGGTCAGAGTCCAACACCAATAGCTAAGAACAACTCGTAACAAAGAAATAAAAGCAACACAAGTAACTCAAAGATATGATGCTCAACTCGTTCACAATTATGAAAAAGTAGGCATGCTTTTTCGGTATAATAGTAAAACTGTGATGACCCAAAAAGGGGTCATCTTATGTGCATCTAATTTGGAATGTGTTCCGAGGCCCGAAAGCCTCCATTAATCTCACCCCGATGTGCGTGTGCAGCCCGGGCGCGTAGCCGGGAAGCCTTTGTGTGAAAAAAAAACTTGATTAAGAGTTAAATTTGTGATAATTAATTGAATAAAGTTGACTTTGGTCAACATTTTTGGTAAACGGACCCGGATCCGTGATCCGACGGTTTCGGAAGGTCCGTAGAAAAATATGGGACTTGGGCGTATGCCCGGAATC
>ML288973.1:0-49969 GCA_005239495.1 Nicotiana undulata
CTGAAGCACTACCCGCAAATGTTGCTCATGCTCACCCAAACTCCGCGAATAAATCAAAATATCTTCAATGAAAACAATAACGAACGAGTCAATATAAGGCCTCAATACCCAATTCATCAAATCCATAAAAGCTGTTGGGGCATTAGTCAAGCCAAAAGACATCACCAAGAACTCATAGTGACCATATCTGGTGCGGAATGTAGTCTTCGGAACATCAGAAGTCCGAATCCTCAACTGGTGATACCCCGATCTTAAGTCAATCTTGGAGAACACACGCGCACCCTGAAGCTAATCAAATAAATCATCAATGCGAGGCAGAGGATACTTATTCTTGATAGTTAGCTTGTTCAGCTGGCGATAGTCAATACACATACGCAAAGACCCATCTTTCTTTTTACGAAAATCATAGGAGCACCCCAAGGCGACACATCAGGCCTGATGAAACCCTTGGCCAATAACTCTTCTAGATGCCCCTTCAACTCCTTTAGCTCCTTAGGAGCCATGCGATAAGGAGGGATAGATATAGGCTGAGTATCTGGTTCTAGATCAATGCAGAAATCAATATCCCGGTCTGGAGGCATGCCTGGAAGATCTGAGGGAAACACATCCGGAAACTCACGGATGACAGGTACTGAATCAACAGTAGGATACTCGACGAAGTGTCCCTCACATAAGCAAGATAGCCTAGACACCCTTTCTCGACCATGTGTCGAGCCTTTATGAAGAAATAACTCGGCTGAAAGCACCAACTGAAGCACCTCTCCACTCTAGCCTCGGCGACTCGGGCATGGCTAACGTAACGGTCTTGGCATAACAATCCAAGACGACATGATGAGGGGATAGCCAATCCATGCCAAAAATAACCTCAAAATCAAACATATCAAGCAATAATAAGTCGGCTCTGGTCTCAAAATCACAGAAAGTAAGCACACAAGCCCGGTAGATCCGGTCTACCACCACAGAGTCGCCCACAGGAGTGGATACATACAAAGGAGATCCCAAGGACTCACACACAATATCCAAAGAATGAGCAAATAAAGCTGGAACATAAGAGTATGTAGACCCCGGATCAAATAACACGGAAGACTCCCTATCGCAGACTGAAATAGTACCTGTAATCACTGCATCTGAGGCTACTGCGTCTGCCCTGGCTGGGATGGCATAGAAACGTGCTGGGGCGCCTGATGGCTGAGCTCCCCCAGATCGAGCTGGAGTTGAATGACCTCTACCCGGCTGGCCTCCCCCTCTGGGACGGCCCCTATAAATCTGACCTCCACCCCTCGGTGGTTGAGCTGCTGGTGTTGGGACCCTGGGCTGATGGTTCTGCTGCACTGCCTTGCCCTTATAATGGGGGAAAACTCTCCTCATGTGGCCCATGTCTCCACACTTATAACACCTCACCTGGGACATATCCTGCTGACCCGAGGACTGAGAACTCTGAATGGCTGCAGTGACATCCGGCATGGCACTGAACTGTGGCTTGACTGGAGCCACTCTGGCAGGTACTGAAGGTGCTGTATAGGAAGACCGGCTGGACTGACCGCTAGCGAACTGACCTCTGACCCTGCCTGATGTACCTCTGAAGTCCCTGGTGAATCTAGCTCTCTTGTCATGCTGTCCCTGCTGCCCTGACTGGCCCTGACTCCTATCCCTGATACGATAGCCCTCTATACGACGAGCTATTTCAACCACTGTCTGAAATGGAGTGCCCATCTCCACCTCTCTAGCTAAAGAAGTCCTGATGCCAGGATGCAAACCTGCTACAAACCAACGAACTCTCTCTCCATCTGTAGGTAGTATCATGATGGCATGACGAGACAGCTCTGAAAATCTGGCCTCATAATCTGTCACTGACAAGTGCCACTGCTTCAGTCTCTCGAACTGAGCCCGCAAGTCTTCCCTCTCAGATGGAAGAATGTATCTATCCAAGAATAGCTGGGAGAACTGATCCCAAGTGGCTGGCGGAGAACCGGCTGGCCTGCCCAGCAAATACGACTGCCACCACCAACAAGCTCTTCCCTGAAACTTGAAGGAAGTGAAATCAACTCCATGAGACTCCAATATACCCATGTTGTGCAGTTTGTCCCTGCACCTCTCTAGAAAGTCCTGGGCATCCTCTCCCTGCTCACCCCCAAAGACCAGAGGGTGTAGCTGCGTCCATCAACCCAATAACTTATGATGATCCCCTCTCGGAACTAGCATGGATCCTGATGCCTCTAACCCAGACTGAGCTCTAACAACCGACGGAATATCTGGAGTATGATGTGGTCC
Organism: Nicotiana undulata; assembly: GCA_005239495.1. Taxonomy (NCBI): domain Eukaryota; kingdom Viridiplantae; phylum Streptophyta; class Magnoliopsida; order Solanales; family Solanaceae; genus Nicotiana; species Nicotiana undulata. The sequence continues at coordinate 2,272 of ML288973.1, forward strand.
TGTAGTCTGAGCTGTAGGGGTCTGAACTCCCCTTCCTGCCTGAGAGGTGGCAGGATCTGATGGAAGGATGCCTGCCTGCGACATCGTGTCCATGAATATCAGCATGCAGCCCATGACCTCCTGGAAGCCTGATGCCGTCATAAAGTCCACTAGAGGTGGTGCTACTGAAGGCAGCTCCTCCTGCTCATCAATGTACTGATCATCCACTGGTGTAGCTGGTGTAGTTCTTGGACGCCCTCGCCCTCTCCTACCAGCAGGAGCCCTACCCCGGGTGCCTCGACCTTGTCCTCGAGCGGCAGGAGTAGCAGCCTCCCCCGAATCGGGATCATGAAAAGTACGTGTTCTCACCATCTGTGAGAGAATAGAAGGACAAATTGAGTATAAGGCCAACTGCACGATAGATTCTGAACAAAAGGAGTTTTCTAACACTCTATAGCCTCCTGAAGATAAGTACAAACGTCTCCGTACCGATCCGCAGGACTCTACTGAGTTTGCCCATGACTTGTGATACTATGTGAACCTAAGTGCTCTGATACCAAGTTGTCACGACCCAAAACCTGGTTCAGGTCGTGATGGCACCTAACGACGAGGTTAGGCAAGCCAACATATAAATCCCCAGAAGTTACTACCCCAGAACTCGATTATTCCAGTTATTTACAATTTATAACAAGTAAAAATGCGTAATGTAGCAGCGATATGAGGTAAGGCCGTATATACAAGCTGAACCACAGCTAGGCCAAATATGTACAACCCCGAATCCCAACANGGAGCTCGATATTCCAGTTATTTACAATTTATAACAAATTTAATGCAGAATATAACAGCGATATGAGGTCAGGCCGTAGATACAAGCTAAAACACAGCTAGGCAAAATATATACAACCCCGAAACCCAAAAACTACAACAAGTGTGTGCCAGGCCTAGTGTCACAGTGTCAACGGGCGGCTACATAGATACAACAACTGAATTATATAAATACAAAAAATACAAGCCGCAGTATAGAACAAAAGACTGAGCAAAATGAAACAAGAAGGCTCCAGAGGTGCTGCCAAGATGACGCCAAGAAGACAACTCACCGTATGGAGCGACACCGCGATCAGTATCTACCAGCGGACGGACGACCAGACGGACCAGCCTCAAGACCTGCACAATCAAGTGCAGAAAAAGAAAAGTAAGTGCAGCATGGGTACATATAAACAAATATGTACCCAGTGAGTATCCCGTCTAAACTCGTAAAGAGAAGTGACGAAAGGTAGAATATATACTCACTAAGGTCTAGTACATAATAAAATAAGATACAAGCCGAGTAATAATCATGTGAGAAAATACATCAAGTATAAGGACATGTAATTAACAAACATGTAACTGATCTTAAACATAACCTTTCTTTGTAAACTGATCATATGTATATCACTTGTTTTCTTTCTCATTATCTGAAATACCTTATCTTGTTATCTCAATCATTCACTTTCCAGTACTCAGTATCGTTTCTCAACTCACCATCGCACGATCCCAACTCAATGCAAAAGCTTATGTATGTATATATATATATATATANACATGTGACTCATGCGCTGACTCGATAAAGTAAACCTCCACGCTCGCGAATCATTCATGCGACTCGTGGGCCAATATCTCTCCCCGCTCGCGAATCATACATGCGACTCGGGGGCCAATAACATAAATATATATACTCTCCCGATCACGAATCATACCTGTGACTCGGGGCCAATGATGCAAAGTAAAACCCTCCCCTATCACGAATCATACCTGTGACTCGGGGGCCAATAAAATAGGTCTAATTTCTCCCCGATCACGAATCAAACCTGTGACTCAGGTGCCAGTAATGAAAATATAAGTTCTCCCCGATTACGAAACATACCTGTGACTCCGGGGCCATGAATTCATGAATGCATATATATGTGTATATGTAGACACCATGATACCGACTCATCAACGCTCAACGGGATCGGATATTCGCATCTCTCTTGATAGTCAAAGTTAGGATTTTATATCATATTATCCTCTTTTCTCATAATATCGCCATGGTGGAATAATTCAAGTACAGGAAGGATTTACAACCACCTTCATTTCGCTCAATAGCTCAGGATTTAGATTTATCTCATTTACTCCGTTCTCTTTATCAGTTTCTTCAGATGTAACACAATTAATAAATTGAGGTAATTCATAATTCTTATCTGGATAATATGTACATTTAATTCAAAGCTATCATAGCTCCATTTCATCATATACCGACAAATAACTTGTACAAAGCATAAAATAATATCAAACAAACAGCTAGAACATGCTCGTGGGTCCTACAGCTACCCAACATACAACATAGATGCCACGTACCGACTCTCGTCACGTGGTACGTACGCAGCCCCCTCAACAATCACAATTAGCAACAAGGAGCCTAGGGGACGTTTCCCCCTTACAATGTTTGGAAAGGAGACTCACCTGGACAAGTACTCCACCGGTCAACGGACCAATCAACAAGACGCATGAATCCTCCGAATTACCTTCGATGGCTCGCAATTGGAATATTGAACTCCGAGCCTCGGCGTCCGAAAAATTATGATTCTTGAAGAAATGCGTTATACGTCGTCTAAGGATCAAGATTAACTTGATTAATCATCGTATAATGGCCCGAAAATCAGAAATTTAATTTTTCTCAAAACCCTCTATTTTTCCCAAGCCTTCCCATGGATTTTTCTATGAATTCTCATGGATTATGGAAGTAGAATTCTTCAAGAATTGAAGTAATAAACATGCGGGAGGCCAACGAATTACTTACTTGAGTTATCTAGGCCGAGAACACTGCTCTGGAGCTCTTGGGGTGTGCAACAATGGAGGAAAAAAATGTGTTTGGGAAGAAGATTCACGAATTGGGCCTTTTATAGAACCGCCCAGCAGTTTCCGCCCCTGCGATCCTTGGATCGCAAATGCGGACTCTCACCTGCGAGAAAGGGGTCGCACTTGCGATGGACTGGGACCTGGGGAAAGTCGCGTCTGCGGAGCTTAGTCCGCTCCTGCGGAAGGAAGGTGGCTCCTGCGACAAAGGCCTGGGCCCTAGGGAGGTCGCGCCTGCGGAGCCTGGTCCGCTCCTGCGGAGCCGCTCCTGCGGAAGGAAGGTCGATCCTGCGGAGCCACGCCAGCGAGAGGAAGGCCGCTCCTGCGGCTGGAGCCGCGCCTGCGATTGACTTACTGCTGGTGCGAGCCTCGCGCCTGCGGCTCATGGACCGCAGGGGCGGTCAGACCAAAAAATCCCCACCAACTATGAAATTGCTGGTTTTTGACCCCGCTTGGGGTCCGGGAGACCCCTAGGCCCACCCGAGCCCTCGACAAATTACACCAACCAATCCCAAATCGTATGACAGACTCGCTCGAGCTCCTAGAACACTAAAAACATCATCCAAACTAGGAATCACTCTCCAAAACCCCTTAGTTTCAAACTTAAGATTTCAAGATAATTCAAATGGCTCAACTATACGCCGAACGGGTCTATACTGCTCGAAATGACCCCAAATTTTACGGACAAGTCATAAATGACTATACGGAACTATTTCTAGTTCCGGAATTCCATTCGGACGATGATATCATTAGGTCCAATTCTAGGCTGAATTCTAATTCTTATGAAATCCTGAATTCCAATTCAGGTGCCGAAATACTCCCGGGTCATCAGAAACCCGAGGTGAACACATTCCCAAGTCCGTAATCATCGTACGGAGCTGCTGGATGTGTCAGAACTTGATTCCGAGGTCGTTTGCTCAAAATGCTGCTCGGAACCAAGAATTAGCTAAATAGGCTTGCCTTCAGGAACCAAGTGTTCCTGAACTAGCCAAATCACTTCTGAATCTCGAACTACCTGCCCACACAATACATAAGGCACGAGTAGCCGCTATGGAAAGAGTCATTTACAGGAACGGAGTCCCAACACAAAAAATGACCGGCTGGGTCGTTATAGATAATCAACTTCATAAACGACTACGTGACTTATTCAAACAAATGGGGGTACTTCTTTTTCATTTCATTCTCTGCTTACCATGTGGCTTCCTCGACTTGTTGATTCCTCCATAATACTTTAACCAAAGAAATTTACTTCTTTATCAACTTACAAACCTTCATATCCAGAATAACAACCGAAAATTCTTCATACGAAAACTCTTCATTCACTTCAACGGTCTCAACCGGCACGATGGCAGACGGCTCTCTAATCACTTTCTTTAACGTAGACACGTGAAACACCGGGTGCACCAATGACATTTTGGGTGGCAACTCCAGCCAATATGCCACCTGTCCAATCCTCAGAATGACACTATAGGACCCGACATATCTCGGACTCAATTTTCCTTTCTTACCAAACTGCATGACCCCTTCATGGGAGATACCTTCAAGAATACCCAATCATCTTCTTGGAACTCCAAATCCCTGCGACGAACGTCAGAATAGGATTTTTGACGGCTCTGAGCAGTTTTCAACCGCTCCTTTTTTATTCTTACTTCTCCATGGCTTGATGCACAAGATCCGGTCCCAACAGTTCAGCCTCTCCAACCTCGAACCACCCAATCGGAGACCTACATCTCCTACCGTACAAAACCTCAAATGGGGAAATCTGAATACTGGCGTGGAAATTGTTCTTGTAAGAAAATTTTATAAGTGGCAAATGATCATCCCAACTACCTTTAAAATCAAGCACACAAGCTCGCAACATGTCCTCAAGTGTCTGGATAGTCCGTTCTTCTTGTCCATCAGTCTGCAGGTGGAAGGTTGTGCTGAGATTTACCTGCATTCCCAAACCTTGCTGAAGTTTCTTCCAAAGCTTAGCTGTGAATTGGGCCCCTCGATCCGAGATAATGGAAACTGGAGTGCCATGGAGCCTGACTATTTCTTTGTTATACAACTGAGCATATTGTTTTGCATTGTTGGTGGACTTGGCTGGCAAGAAATGTGCTGACTTCGTGAGTCGATCTACTACCACCCAAATTGAGTCAAACATGCGCGGAGTGAGGGGTAACCCTACCACAAAATCCATATTTATCATCTCCCATTTCCACATTGGTATTTCTATAAGCTGCGCCAACCCAGTGGGCCTCTGATTCTCGGCCTTCACTTGATGACAGTTCGGGCACTTAGCCAAGAAGCCCGCCACACCCCTCTTCACGCGATCTCACCAATAAAGTTCCTTGAGATCGTGATACATTTTCGTACGGAATATCTAGAATTGTGAGCCTCCGCCATTATACTCTCCCGAAAGTAATCCACATCCAAAACACATAGTCTCCCTTGGCACCGCAAAATATTGTCATTCTTGCTAAGTGAAAAAGTTGTGGTCCTGTGATTAAGAATTGCCTCTCTTAGCCGTGCCATTGTTGGATCATCGAATTGCTTTTCCTTAAATTCCGCCACAAGCGAGGATTCAGCTCTGTTATGCACCACAACATTCCCTTCGTCTGAGGTCGTAAGACAAACCCCCAGACTGGCCAACTGGTAAGCCTCTTGAGCCAAAGGCCTCTGACCAGCTTCTAAGTGAGCCAAACTACCCATGGATTTCCGACTAAGGGTGTCTGCCACCATATTCACTTTCCTTGGATGATCAAGATATTCATATCATAATCTTTGAGCAATTCCAACCATATACTCTGCCTTAGTTTAATTCCTTCTGTTTGAATAGATACTGGAGACTCTTGTGGTCTGTGAACACGTCCACATGGACCCCACAAAGATAGTGCCGCTAGAGTTTCAATGCAAAGACAACTGCTGCAAGCTCCAAATCATGTGTCGGATAATTCTTTTCGTGATTCTTAAGATGCCTCGAATCATACAATATAACCTTACCACATTGTATTAACACACACCCCTGACCAACCCTTGAAGCATCACAATACATTACAAATCCCTCTGTACCTTCTGGAAAAGTCAACACCGGCGCCGAAGTCAATCTTGATTTCAATTCCTGGAAACTCCTTTCACAAGTACCAGACCACTGGAACTTGACCACTTTCTGTGGCAGCTTAGTCAATGGGGAGGCGAAAGTACAGAATCCTTCCACGAACCTCCGATAATATCAAACTAAACTAAAGAAACTGAGAATCTCTATCGGGGTCGTTGGTCTAGGCCAATCTTTCACAACTGCGATCTTTTAGTGATCAACCTGAATCCCTTCCCTGGAGACAACATGGCCCAAAAAGATAACTGATTCTAGCCAAAAATCGTATTTTGAGAACTTTGCATACAATTGGTGCTGATGAAGAGTCTGCAGAACTGCCCTGAGGTGATTATCATGATCTTCCTGATTTCGTGAGTAAACAAGGATATCGTCGATGAAGACTAGTACAAAAGAGTCAAGAAATGGCTTGAAGACCCGATTCATAAGGTCCATGAAAGTTGTTGGGGGTGATGGTTAGCCCAAAAGACATTACCAAGAATTCAAAGTGCCCATATCGAGTCCTGAAGGCAGTCTTAGGAATATCCCGCTCCCTGATCTTTAGTTGGTGATACCCGGACAGCAAATCAATCTTTGAGAAGAACCTAGAACCTTGCAATTGGTCGAACAAATCATTTATCTGAGGCAACGGGTATTTGTTTTTCATTGTGACCTTGTTGAGCTGTCGGTAGTCAATACACATTCACAACGATCCATCTTTCTTTCTGACAAAAAGGACCGGTGCTCCCCAAGGCGACACACTTGGCCGAATGAAACCCTTTTCTTGAAGATCCTTTAGCTGCTCCTTAAACTCTCTCAATTCCGTTGGCGCCATCCTGTAGGGTGGAATACATATTGGTTGTGTGTCTGGAAATACATCAATCACGAAATCAATCTCTCTGTCTGGTGGAATCCCAGGAAGCTCATCCGGAAATATATCAAGGAATTCATTCACAATAGGCACAGACTCGGGAGCAGGCACCGCAGAAGTGGTGTCCGCAACCCGGACCAAATGGTAGATGCACCCCTTTCTGATCATTTTTAAGGACTTAAGGTAGGAAATAAACCTACCTCTCGGCACAATATTATTCCCCTCCCACTCAATAGCTGGTTCATTAGGAAACTCAAGCCTCATAATTCTCGTTCGACAATCGAGTTTAGAAAAACATGAATAGAGCCAATACATCACCATTATGACATCAAAGTCAACCATCCCTAGCTCAATAAGATCGGTCGTGGTATCCCGACCACACACCGTGACAACACAATTCCTATAGACTCGCGCGGTCGTAATAGATTCACCAACCGGAGTCGACACTGAGAACGACTCATGAAGTTGTTCTGGTTCTATCCCAAAACTTGAAGCAATAAAAGGAGTAACATATAAGAAAGAAGACCCGGGATCAATAAGGGCATACACATTATGAGATTGAACAGTCAGAATACCTGTGACAACATTTGGAGAAGCCTCTGCACTCTGACGACCACTCAGGGCATAGAACCGGCTAGGTCCTCCTTGACCTCGTGCTCCACCCCTAGCTGCACCGCGCTCTGCTGGTGTAGGAGGGCCGCTGGCTGGAGGGTGTGCTGAAGATGTAGAAGCTGATGAACTGGATGGCTGAGCGGTGCCCCTACCTGTGCCATGACTGGATGTACGAAAGTCTCGCTGAATATGGCCCCGCATTCCGCATTTATTGCATACCAGTATGTCGAAGTAACAGGGCTCAGAATGAAACCTCTCACACTTAAGGCATGAGGCCCTCCACTGCTGGTGGAATCTCCCTCCTGGTCGACCCGGCTAATGGAACCTCCTACTACCTGAACTGGTCCCAAAATGACCTCCCTACTGATGATGATGATGCCTTGATGGTGGGAAACTAGCTGATGACTGAACATAATACTGGGGTGGCCCTGATGACCCACCCCGAGGAACTGGTCTCCCACCTCCGAATGAACCCCCAAGGTTGCCCGCTGACCAGGCCCTACTTCCACCTTCTGGATCCATCCCTAGCTCCAACTTTCGAGCCTCTGTAGCCTGGGCGAATCCCATGATCTTCCCATAATTCATGTCAGAATGTAGAGCAGTTGTGGCAGCTTCATTGATAACCAAGGGACCAAGGTCGTGCACAAACTGACAAACTCTAGCCTCCATAATCGACATCATATGAACAACATACTTGGAAAGGCGCACAAACTCCTTATGATACTCCCACACAGTCCTACTACCTTGTTTTAGGACCTCAAACTCTGAAGCACGGGTTACCCTAATCTCAGTGGGCAAGAAATGGTCTATAAATGCATCTGCAAACTGACTCCACCTCGCCGGAGGGCTCCCCTCCTCACGGGAATCCCCCAACATCTGAAACCGAGAATACGCTTCCCCTTTCAGATAATAGGAGGCCAACTCTACTCCCTCTGTCTCAGTAGCACTCATGACTCGGAGGGTTTTGTACATCTCATCGATGAAATCCTGAGGATCAGCCTCGGGTCATTACCTGTGAACTCTGGAGGATCTAACTGAAGAAACAAGTTAATCTTGGAACATGAGGAATACCCTTGCCCGCTAGAGGATATGGGGGCAACATTTGATCTCTGGGCTTGAGAGGCCACCAATTGTGTCAGCATATGAATAGCTCCCTTAAGGTCCCCATCAGAAATACCGAGACTAGAAGCTGGGGCTGGAGGAGGATCAGGAATATCAGTGAGAGGGATTGTAGCACCCTCCGCTGGAACAGGAATTGGAATGGTCTGGTCTGGAACGGAGGAGTCAGGCTGATTCATAGTCGGGGAATTATTTTCACCCGCATCATTCGGGAATCAGTGGCCACTCCTGGGGTGGCATTGGCCTGTTGGCCAAGTCGTGCTTTCTTCCTGGATGACATTTACTGAAAATTAAAGCAATGCACGAGTTACAGAGAGACAACCTCACCTTTCACTCCATCGCATGATTCAGAATAACAATGAAGGGTAGTATTCCTAAATGCCCAAGCAGCCCCCTACTTATAAATTTGGTCGACAACACAATGATAAGAAGGGCGCTACTAGGCACTGCTCCGAGAGATCCTATGACACTTTAAAACCTTAGGTTCTGATACCAAGTTTGTCACTCCCCAAAACCGAGGGTCGGGACCGGCGCCTAACCGTGTGACCCAGTCAAGCAAGCCTGATTAGCCTTTCCTATCCGACTCGTTTCTCCCCAGTGTTTATAGCATATATTATTTACATGAGGCAGCAAGAGATAAATCAAAAGCATATATTCATAACATTAAGTCCATTTTCCTCTTTCACCATTACCAACATTATATCTTTCAAAACATACATACTAATTCCAATATTTGCGATACTGAATCACGGTTACGAGTAAATCCAACAACTACCCAAAATATTTTCACAACCCACATAAATGTCTACGGAGCCTCTAAGAGTATGGAGAAATGAACATAGACCTGTTGGCGACAAACCCCCGGCTATACCTCGAAAGGGAAAACATGTACAAAGGAGATCGACATGTAACAACACACACGGCCCCGGGAGGAAATGGGGCTCACCACAACTGCTGAAGGGAGAAGGAGAAAGCACCACTATCGTCGATCGGCGCTACCTACTACAGAACTACCTACATCCATTTAAATAAATGTAGCGCCCCCGGAAAAAGGGATGTTAGTACCATTGAATTGTACTTGTATGTATGAACAAACTTCACTCTAAGTAGAATTAAACAGTACACAAGTAGAAGACAGTCATGGAAATTAAACAATGCTGCACAAAAATACATAGAACACAAATGAGAGTCTCACTGTTTCTTATTCCTCTTTCCTCCTGTTGCGGCGCGCAACCTGATCCCACCGTACAATAATATTTCACATTTATTCCTTCTCAACAAACCACCCTTATTTCTCCTGTTGCGACGTGCAACCCCATCCCACCGTACCATCACATAGCACCCTTGTTCCTTCTCTACATACCATCCTTATTCCTCCTATTGCAGCGGGCAACCCGATCCCACCGGACATAGTTTAAATAAGCAACAACAAGAAACAACTCAATCACAAGAATTTCTACAACCAAGAGTATAAGTTCATAGCAACCGGAGAACCATGTGAAATCAAGGGGCACAATAACCTTTACAAAAACAATGAGACATGTAAGGTACTCCATAACCATTTAACTTAATTCAATCAATTCACATTTCTTTCCCATCATTTACTACATAGCCTTTGGCACTTGGATACATTTAACAATTGAGTTTGTTACCATTTTCATTCATTTAGTAGCACTATCCTTCATATCGATAAGTTCCAACATATGATGAATTTTGCACATGATAGGATAAGCATAAAGAATCATATTTCACAATTTTTAGTAACATGATGGTAAGAAACTAAGACAATCAGAGAACAGAATCTTACGCCTCAACACATTAGAACAGTCAATTAAAATATGATCAAGCAAGGAACTCATACCAAATGCTCGAACACTAGCTTGACGATCTACAAAGATTAAAGTTAGCCATACATACCTCGATTTGGGATTTTTCCTTAATTTCTACCACAATAACGGGACCTTTTATCACCTTCAATCTAGTTCACAATGTGGCACAATCGAACTTAGAATTAGGAATAATGATCATGTCTTGAACTCACATGAGCGTTTTATCAAACCCTAGGTGTTCCTTTAGATTGAATGACCTCTTTTTAGTGAAAGATTACTCTAACCCATTTTCCTTCACTAGATTATGACTAGTTGGTTACATGCATGCCAGATTCCTACCCCCATCTTCATGAACTTTCCTAACCATGTTTCATTTTAACAACAATCTGGAAATTAAGGTTGATGGGTCAGAAACTTACCTCTTGTAGTGATGAAAATGGTGTCCTACTCGATCAATTCAGGCATGAGCAGTGATGGAGGATTAAATCGATAAAGTTGGGACTCTCTCTCACTAAAATCAACTCTCTACTCTCTCTGTTTTATTAGGAAATAGTTAAAATTATGAGGGATGGGTGTTATAGAGGCTTGAGGGTCGGGTTTTAAAAATTAGAAAATAGGAGCCCCGATGCAGGTTTGTGGTCTGGAATGCGATCGCATTCCGGTTATGCGGTCCGCAAACCTGCCGCATTATTGGCCTTCTGCTGGGCAAAAAGGAAAAGGAATCTGCTCGGTTATGCGACAACTATGCGGTCCGCATACCTATTATGCGATCGCATAGTGCGCCGCATAACTCCCTCCAAAAAACTCAGGTGCAATTACGCGATAACTATTCGGCTCGTATACATGATATGCGATCGCATTTTGGGCCGCATAGCTGTCCTCAAAATGGACAGCAATATGTTCAACTATGCGACCACTATGCGGTTCGCGTACTTGATATGCGATCGCATAGTGGAACGCAAATTCGGACAAACTTGAAAAATTCTATCCTCCAAGTCCTGGGGTACTTTTCACTCCAAAAAGGTCCGATTTACGAATTTCTATAGTTATATCAACATGGGGATCTATCCGGGCATCGTTTTTTGTTAAGAATTCTATGGGTCTTTACAATATCCGTCCATCCTTGTTTCCAAATATTACAATTCTAGAGAATTCGTGAGTATAGGGTATATGTGTATAAAGGTCTCATGGGTTAAGAAACAAGAGAGTGAAGTCAAGCATGCTCTGATCGATTCAAAATCCAAACCTTCTGCTTCCCTTCCTAGCTAGAGTGATCTTGATATTTCTGAAAAATTCCATGCCATTGTCGCTCGCCTATCTGAAATCAAAGATCTTCTCTCTGCCACTCAGTCCTCTATTGGTGACATTCATGCCATCTCCAAGGAGACAGGATATGATGTACAAAAAATTCGAGTTGCAGTTCTCAGGGTAAGGGAAAATGTCGTCAAGGCATTCAAGGAGATTCATGACATGTTTGATGGAAGGAGTATCTCAGCCATTGCCAGCTTTGATCAAATGAAGGATGCGATTTGCAACACTCTTACATATTTTCTGCGTCGTTAATGTGGAAGTTAAAGACAAATTTTTTTTTTGGTCTGATGTGTTTGGACTGGGTGCCCAGTTGATGGATGATATGTTTTTTTTTTGTTTTGCCTAACTATAACCCTGCAAACTCCTTTATTATATCAATCATTTTTTGGCTCGCATTCCCTCTTTGCTAATGTCAAAAAGAGGGAGAAAAGGATATATGTAATAATACAAGTGAATTACAGAACAAGTCGAATAAAGTACTAGTTAGCACCTCGACATATTTTGAGGGGGACTCATGAAGAATACGTCGACTACAACACTTACTAAGGGGGAGCCATGAAGTCATGGATCCTGCAGAAGAAGTCGACTACCAGAGTCTAGAAGAAGTCGACTACCAGAGCCTCTTACTGAGGGGGAGTAAAATAGAGGGAACTCAACTGGTGTTTATACATATATTATTTTGTCATCATCAAAAAGGGGGAGATTATTAGAACTGATTTTAATGATAAAAATAATATATGTGTTGTATGTGTAAGTACTTCTGGAACGTTCTCAAGATTGAAGGGACAAATCAAATAATACCGTTGATTGCATACAAGATTGAATGAATCAATGAAGACTGGCGGAATAGATCGAGGCTAGATTGAAGAAATCAATAAATCAAAGATATCGAGAATCTGGAAGTAAATCAATCATGCGGCTAAATCTGGAAAGAACAAGATTCTAGGAAGATGCTCGGCGCCATCAAAGGAAGTCATCGGCCATAGCCGTTGCGGCATAACCTTATTCTTGGAAAGAATCAATTTCTTTCCAAGAATCAAATCTCTTGGGTTGGAAAATCTCTTTAGCAACCAAGCCTTTCAATGTATTTAAACCCATTCTTGTACCTTAGAACATATACTTTGATCGACTACATACAAACATTGTAGTTCCTTTAAGATCTGTTGTGTAACAAGTTACAGACGAAAGAGAGAAAACCACTAGTGAGGCATTGTATAAAAGAGAAACGAGTGTCATTGAAACTAAGTCATTGTCATGACCCAAAATCCCACCTTCGGGCTTGACTGCGTCTAACGTTGAATCCGCTAGACAAGCCAATGTTTGAACTAAATAAAACTCATTAACAACTAAAACGAACAAGATAACTAAAGCATCAATGGTCAACAACATGAAGGTTAACAAATTACAAAAAAATAATATAGCAACTTCGAAATAAAACCCATATACATATCCCAGAACTGGTGTCACATACTCACGAACTGTCTAAGAGATTACTAAATACTATTGTCTAAAAATAAGTACATATGTCTGTCTTTGAAATTGTAAGGTAAGACAGAGCTGAAAGTGAAGGGTAGAAGGTGACGCCAAGGCCCACGAACGTCTGCGGGTCTACCTCGATGTCTCCTGTATGAACTTATGAAAAGCTCCAACTGTCAGTGACCATCGGGTCCGGGTGCGTAGTCTGCACAACATAAAGAAGTGCAGGTGTAGCATCAGTACAACCGACCCCATGTACTGAGTAAGTGCCGAGCCTAACGTCTGTGAAGTAGTGACGAGGCTAGGAACGACAATAATATATGTACCTGTGCAATTCTATATAATAACAGGAAAATATCGACGGAAATAAGCAAGTAAAAATAGATAAGGGGTGAACATGTTGGGGGTAAAAGGGGCAACCAAATTCTAGCACGGTAGAACAGGGTAATAACTGAAATGTAAAAAGGTAAAAGCAGGAATTTTACGTCTCAACACAAATAATGAACGGCAAAAGGCACGGCATGTCTCCTCGTGCATAATATCGCAATCACTCGGCACGGAATGTCCCCTCGTGCATATATAGTAACACTCGGCACGGAATGTCCCCTCGTGCAATAAATAATCAATGATCAACACGGCATGTCCCCTCGTGTGATAAATAATAAACAATCAGCATGGCATGTCCCCTCGTGCGATAAATAATAAACGATCAACACGGCATGCGCCCTCGTGTGATAAATAATAAACAATCAGCACGACATGTCCCCTCGTGCGATAAATAATAAAAGATCGACACAACATGTCCCCTCGTGTGATAAATAATAAACAATCAGCGCATGTCCCCTCGTACGATAATTAATAAACGATCATCACAGCATATCCCCTCGTGCGATAAATAATAAACGATCAAAACAGCATGTCCCCTCGTGTGATAAATAATAAACAATCACCAATATAATGTGCAACTACCAATAAGGAATCACAAGTGTACAGAAATACTCAATAAAATTCTATCGTCCCGGCAAGAGATTCAGCTATAACCAATCTCGCTCAGAATTACAATTTCAACAGTAAAAGCTTCAACTGAACCAAATTTCAAATTCTATGAAAATCCTCAAAACTTCATTAACTCTCAATTTCTCATTTTTGATCCGAAACATGTCAAATCAAGCCCATTCCTTACCAAATTTCACAGATAACTCAAATAACACATATTGAACCTGTTCCGGGCTCCGTAACCATAACACGGGCCCGGTAACGCAGGTTTCACATCGAGGTTCATTTTCATAGCCTTTTTTTTTCAGAAAACAATTTTCTTTAAAAATTCATTTCTCAGACATGGGTCCTCGAAATTCGATTCCGGGCATACGCCCAAGTCCCATATTTTCCTACGGACCCTCCGGGACCGTCAGATCATGGGTTTGGGTCCGTTTACTAAAAATGTTGACCAAAGTCAACTTTATTCGATTAATTCTCATAAATTCAACTCTTTATCAAGTTTCCGTATAAAGGCTTCCTGGCTACGCACTCAGGCTGCGCACGCACATCGAGGTGAGATTAACGGAGGCTTTCGGGGCCTCGAAACTCAGTCATAATTAAATTTACATAAGATTACCTTTTGGGTCATCACAATCATCCATGTAAACTACACCACCATTGTATAGTCGAGAACTACATTCACTGAAAGAGAACACCCTAGCAACCCAATGGGGCTGGACTAGGATTCATATTAAATTTGAACCAGTATAAAATTACGGTGTCTTTAATTCCTGCATAATTACTATTGCTTTTATATCCTGTTGCGTTATTATCTCGATATCATAACTAGTCGACTACTTGCAAAACTAGTCAACTAATAAGGAATGAAATTAAAAATAATCAATTCACGCCCCCCCCCCCCCCCCCCCCCCCCCCCCCGTACACTTTCACTTCATACCGGGGGTGAAGCGAGTTTGATAAGGTTGATCTTAGAAGGATTGTGGTTAATGTAGAGTCCACACTATCCTTATTGTATTCATAGTCCCAACCTTATTTGTTGGGTATTGCTATTGCATGTCATCTATTTTATCATTTTTATGATGTTGTTACTATATCTATGGTTTCTGTTGACAATACTGGTGAATTGTCTCTTCTTGTTTTATTTTAATCTTCCTAAGTCGAGGGTCTATCGGAAACAACCTCTTTGCCCTATCGGGGTAGTGGTAAGGTCTGCATTCACACTACCCTCCCCAGACCCTACGTTATAGGATTTTATTGAGTCGTTGTTGTTGTTGTAACAGGGCTTGGCAGAGATGACAATGGGATATGATAGATTAAAGAAAAAGCAGGACAAT
Organism: Nicotiana undulata; assembly: GCA_005239495.1. Classification (NCBI taxonomy): domain Eukaryota; kingdom Viridiplantae; phylum Streptophyta; class Magnoliopsida; order Solanales; family Solanaceae; genus Nicotiana; species Nicotiana undulata. Next base: position 17,749 of record ML288973.1, read on the forward strand.
AGGTGCCAACTGGTTACTAAGCACTTCAAGTTTGACCCAGCAACGAAAAATATTGATCCTTTTTTCTCTTCTATTTTCTTTATGGGTGGAAAAAAAACCGCATTTGGTCTTTGATGAAGAAAAAGAAGGGGCTGATAAAAGGAACCTCTGATCAGTGGAATCACATTTTTCTAAGTTGAACGAACTTGGATTGGCTTCAATTACAAGTAAAATATTTTTCTTAGTGATAAGATCATTTATTACTTGACGAAAATCATTTATTCATTTATTATTATTATCATCGCAACTATTATTTATGTAATACTTCTTTGTTGATATCCATGATATGAAATGCCTATAAATGAGCATGAAATTGAAACTGAATCAAAGGTATAATACTTCTAGTGCAAGAAGAATTTCATTAATTTTTCAATGAATGATAAGATTTTCTTCATTGGTCATCTTGACCTTTCATGGAATCACTGAGACCACGACTAGACGTTAGTGAGGTGTCTTGTTTAAGCAAAGAATAAGATTCTCAGTCAAGAAATATTTTTAGAAGTACTTGGGCTACTGATAACCAATAAATTCAATACTCTCTCAATAATACGAAAGGAAATAAAAATAAAAAATAGCAAAGTAATTGTTGAAAGCACAAGAAAGTAAGTGTATTCCAATAATAATCAGAACGTGTCTATACAAATGACATCTCTTTCCCTTATATACAAGTTTACAAGTACAATGTCTTTTCCCTTTTATGACTTAACCATTATGATCATTAATTATATTAATAAGACGTTATACTTCGTAATCGTAACTGTTCATGAAGATTCTGTAACGTTTATGATCATTCACATCCATTAATTATTGATTCATGAACCTTCCCTTTTTACTGTCTTGATTCATTCCATCGGTGCCTTTTCATATAACTAAAGAGACTCGAGCAACCATTTCCTTTCATCTCGTGGGTGATCTGCTCGCATCTGTTACGACTCGTGCCTCTTTTAATGCATATCTCCGGCTGTCACTTTTCTAGTGGTCCACGTGTCTTGCCATGTCAGCCACATACTTAATTCCATGTGTAATATTTATTTTCACCAATACAGATAGTCCCCCCCTCCCCACTAACCAATTATTTAGCAATTGAATATTTGGGAAGTGGATTACATTTATGGCGGGAATTTTTTGTCGTTGTTTCTCGTGTACCATTGTATCTTCTTCAAAACCAATATGTCGTATGTCACTTCCATCTAGTTCATGTGACATGCAACATTCATTGATTGGCCTTGCAACTTTGCGGGTTTTAGGGCTTTTTTCCGGCTGTGTCAGTCACGAAGTCACTTATTTCATAATGTCGTTTCCATCATGACCCCCTTTAGATGACGGTTGCATCTTTGTATAAATACCTCTTTTGCCTTAGCTTTCATGAAAAACTTTCTACGGCGTTATTCGTTCATAATTGTATTTGTTTATTATCGTGTACTATCTTTACATTCAACCATGTCTTCGTCTAATCCTGAACCCCATAAAGTTGTCTTCTTCACAAAGATCGTACGCTAGAAGTATTGATTCTATTGAACTGCTTCGTCAACCCACTATCGATGAGATTATTCCTACTGAACTTTCCTTATTTACTGAGAGAGAGTCGATTAGAAATCAAGTTACTTCCATGAGTTCTCATGATCGAGCTGATTTTTACCCTTCCGCGATTACTTATGCTTTGCTTTCTCTCGTGCGGAGAGACTGCTATTGGAAATTTGAATTCCCGATTTTAGTTCCTAATACAAATTAAAGGATCAATTCCTTTAAAGCTAGTTATTCTTGTGTGTATACATATCCCTTTACGTTGTGTTTTAGACCACCTATTGAACCAATTATCATTGAGTTTTGTCGTTTCTTCAATGTTTGTTTAGGAAAGATTGGTCATATTGTATGAAGGGCGGTGGCATTCCTTAGATACTTGTCAAACTTGGCCTCTTTACCCTTTACCTTTTATCATCTGATTCATCTTTACTCCCCCAAGTTATTTCGTTGTGGGGTTTTTACTCTCGTGGATAGGAGTAAGAGGGGTTTTAGTGAGCCTTGAAGATGACAAGGATCGTGGTTGGTATGCCTGTTCGTTGCTTCTCCCACAAGTAGGTTAGTAGGAAAAGAGAACATGTTTTTTTCCTGAAAAGTGGAACTGTGCACGTAAGTCTTTCTTCAGGTCTTTTAATTCTTTTTTTTTTTGTGAAGAACTTGTAATCTCGTAACTGTTTTACTTTTCTTTTTCAGCAACCATGGAAGTTGTTGAGGAGATTCCAGATTTTCGTGGTTGGGTAGAAAAGTTGTTAATTGTTGCTCCTATGGAAGAAAGGTCCTAGAAATACCTTTCTAACAGGTTTGGATGGAAAATGAAGACTCATGGTATCTTTCTTTCCTATTTTCTAACTTGCTTCCATACTTATTTATGAACTTACTAACTGATCTCTTTGTTAGGGTTTCCCGTTCGGGGTGTGAGTGATGCATCAATTGCTGCTTCGAGACTCAATCTGTCGATGGCTCAAGAGATAATCTTGAGCTCCTCATCAAAAAGAAAAGATGATAGACCATAGAACTCCGAAGGTGAAGAGGAACGGGATAAAGGCTCGTTGGTTCGTAAGACTCGAGCTCGGAGACGTGTCATTTCAGATGGCAAGCCTAAAGGTTCTACTTAGTGAGTTCTGATGAAGAGATGTCTGCCGCACCTCGTGACTCTACTGAACAACTATTTTCTCGTGGGTTAGATGAGAAAGACTTTGAATTTATTTTTAAGGAAATGCCTCTTGCCTCTTTTCTCGTGTCTTCTCCAGTTGACCCTCAGTTCCCCGCACCTTTTGCTACAGTTACTACTCCGCTCGTGGCTATTTTGACTTCCTCGAATGCCCCTACTATTACAACTTCCCATGTTGAAGTTGGTTCCTATAGTAACAGTAGGGTAAAGTTACCATTGAGATTCCTGAGGATGGTAATCTTCTGAAGAAATCTGGCCAAGCTGATGTATGGCTGAAACCATTGATTGGCCCGGTTGAGAAGTCAAAATTTGAAAGTCACAGCTCTTTAACGTGGATGAATGATATTGTGCATTCGTCTTTAAAGGTATAAACCTTGGCTTTTTATTTTACATGTGATTTATTTTTCACTGGTATCACATTTCCCTTTTCATTGAGTAGATCAACCTCATCGGCACGAAGATGGTAAAGAGGATCATCCACACAGAGTAGTTGATGAATGATTATCACACTGAGGCAGACAACTGGAAGGAGTTATTCGAAGGTCTTCAACTTGAGAAAGAGTTCTTAGAGGATGAAAAGTGTACCTTGGAAAAACAAGTGAAGGTAATGGCAGCGGAGTTAGTAATTGAGAAAGCCTCATCCAATCAGGCGGTCAAAGATAAGAATCTTCTTGAGTCTTCATTTGCTGAGAAACTTTCCAAGGCTTCTAAAGAAATTAGGGGTTTAAAGGAATTTCTAAACCAAAAGAAGCTTACTCTGGGGATCTTTTTCAAACGCTCACTCAAGCTCAAGAAGATCTTCGTGTGTCCTCTGAAAAGGTTCAATTTTTAAAGAGGTCTCTTGCCCCCTTACAGGATTCTTACAATGCTTCTTTGAATGAGAAGGAGGAATTAAGAGCTGAGGTTGAGCAGTGGGAAAAAGATTATGAAGACCTTGAAGACAAGGTTGTTGTTGATGTTAGTTGGGCTTTCTTGAACACACGCCTCGAAACATCAATGGAGGTAAGCCGGGAAGGCTTTTACTTAGCTGCTGAAATTGCTAAGACTAAAGAGACAATTGAGAAAACCCAACAGAGTCAAAGCTTTTCTTCACCTGAAGAGGGTGATGAAGTTGCTCCTGGTGAGGCTATTTTTTAACCTCTTTCTGCTCAAGTTGTTCTTCTTGCTGCTGATGATGCCATTATTCATCCTACTAGTTCATATTCTGCCCCACAGTGAAGGTTTGAATAGTTAGAAATGTTGTTTTGTTTTTATTTTATTGGAGGAATGTTTGGAGGTTTACCCTTGGTCCTATTTAGGTGTTTGGTAATGTTTTGAAAAGCATTACCCCTAGTCTATTTTGGGTTTTTTTGTATAAAACAATTAGGTTGGAACTAAGTTTATACTTAGTTTTAACCAAGTTATTATAATATTATTTTCTAAGTTTTTGTCCAACTCTTATGATATTTTATTTTGAGTTTCAGTACTACTTTCTTATTAGGCATTCCAAAATGCTTCAGTACTTCGTGACTTTTTGAAACAAAAACGAATTATAAAAGAGGGCCCTTTTATAAACGACACTTAATGAAGAAGGCGTCTCAACTTCATAGTGGTGTAAAAATAGGAACACACATGTTTCTTTCAATAATTTTGAGGAAGTTTTGTATTATTTGAACTTTCAAAATTGTATAATACTTTACATGTATTCAAATATCATCTACAACATTTTCGTAATTGTTTTCTTTACAACGGATTTTATAAAATTCAAGGATATATCTTGTAACCCATGACTAAATATTGCCTTTAACCTAAATTTACATCCATGAGTGTATCCTTCATCATAGGTTTTTAAATCAGGCTTGTGTTTTTGGCTCTTGATTTTTCCCTTAACTTTCGATTTGTTGGGTAGATCCTTAGCCTTGACTTGAATTCTGACGATTCAAGTCCTATTTGCCTTCCATATATATGTATAGTCCCCCAAGTGTTAGATCTTTGAAGTATGAAATCTCGAGCACTTGATTATTCCTTCCATGTGGTCCACTTCCTGAAAAGGAAAAACATACGGGACTCAGATGTATACATATTTAGATGATGACTGTTTAACCCTTTATATTTCCATCAGAAAGGTTGTAACCCTAAACTAGAAATAATGTTTCATCCGCGTGTCGTTCGGGTCTAATATCATCATTTTGTGTGGGCTAGGTTTTTGCCTATCATCTAAAATTGTTAGTAAAATCTTAACCGTACAAAAGAAAAATCGTAATTGGGTGATACATGACCGTGAGTATTTCTTTTGCTCAGAAATAGTATTTCTTCAAATAAACAGCATTCCAACTCGAGGGTAAAACCTTTTGTTGAACCAAGTCACAGCATGGTTTTGAAGACTGACAAATGCCTACCCAGTTGAACCAGGTCCATCAGGGAAAACATACTCGAACAGACCCATTAGCACAAGAACCGTCTATGCACAGGAGATAAACATGATTGTGAATTATCCATGAACTAAGAGGTTGTCTCCTAAAGCGAAAAGATTGCAAATTGATAATAGGTTAGATTTCGAGTTCAGCAAGGACAGAAACAAAAGGAGGAAGTGAGATAAATACAAACTCTTCCACCAAGGAAGAGTTGCATTAGAATTGAACAACATATCTCAACGACTGACTCTATAAAGTGTTGAAGCATTTCTGCTGAAGATGGTATCACGCAAAGGCAGAAGTGAAATAAGAACTGAAAGCAAAATTACCAAAGCAATTTTGCAGGCAGATTGCCTGTGCGACACAAAAGCTACATGAACCAGCTAGAAGAACCAGTTTCATCTATTATCTTTTGAGTCAAGTTGGTTTGTAGTAGGAGATTAAATATTGTATCTTTAAGCTTTATTAGAAGCAATTGTAATAGGTACACAATGTTCAAGTTATATTTAACTTGAACTTGTCGCAATTAGCTAGAGGCTAGTGTGCTACAAAGGGATTAGAGTTAGTCCTTATGTTTACAAAAGAGTTTATTTTGTAAATGTTGTTTGGCTTATTGTCATAGTGAGGAGTTTGGGAAAATCCTACTGGGAAGTAGGTCGTGGTTTTTTTCACGTTTTGAGCCAAGTGATTTCCACGTAAAATTGTTGAGTTCTTTAATTCTGCAATAACGTTTCCACAAATAGTATAAGTTGGAACACCAAGAAGAACCAGGTTCTTCTATAAAGACATCACTCGAAAATTGGACACCACACAAATCACCCCCCCCCCCTCTTGTGTGGAATTGACGTATAAAATATCAATTGGTATCAGAGCGGGTTATCCTTAAGAAGGCTAACACCTTAGAAAAGATCAAAATGCGTGCACCACCTGGAAACTGGGAGGGTCAATCAACTACAAGGCCATCACTCTTTAATGGCCAGTATTACTCCTAGTGAAAGAACATGATGAATGACCACCTTAAGGAGAAGACTATGAACTCTGGGACATAGTGATTGATGGTTCTCTAGCCACCATGAAGAAGACTGTTGAAGGTGTAGATGTACCAAAAACTAGTGTTGATTGCACTGCTGAGGATCTGAAGAAATGGGAGAAAAATGCTAAGGCCAAAAAGTGGCTAGTTTGTGGACTAGATCCAGATGAGTACAGTAGGATTCAAAACTGCACCACTGCCAAAGAAATCTGGGATACCTTACAAGTAGCCCATGAAGAAAAACCTCAGGTGAAAAGATCAAGTGGTACTCTACTATACTCTCAGTACGAAAACTTCACTATGAAAGAAGGAGAGATAATCCAAGAGATGTACACAAGGTTCACAACCTTGAGAAATGAACTTAAGTCTCTTGGTAGAGTCATTCTTGAAGAGGACAGGGTAGGGAAGATCCTGACAAGGGTCTTGCCAATTTCCTAGGAAAGTAAGATCACTGCTATCCAGGAATCCAAAAAATATGGCAACCCTCAGATTGGACGAGCTAATTGGAAACCTTACTGCTTATGAACTCAGAATGCAGACAATGAAAATGGAAGCTCCAAAGAAGGAGAGGAGTCTAGAACTGAGGATCACTGAGGGAGAAGATAAGGAGAAAGATGAGATGGCCATGATTACCAAAGAATTCAGAATCTTTCTCATAAGGAAGAAGGGCATCTCTTGAAGAGGAAACTACAACAAAGCAAAATCTCCAAAAAGGCAAACCAATGAGGGATGCTACAAGTGTGGAAAGACTGACCACCTTATCAAGAATTGTCCTCACTGGGAAGTGGAATGGAAAAAGGAGAGATTTGAAAGAAGGAACATGAATAAGGAACTGGTCCAACCCAAGAAAACCACAACAAAAGCTATGGTTGCTGCTTGGGTGGAAAGTTCAGATGAAGAATCAGAAGATGGTGAGAATGAAGATCAGGCACTCAAGGCAATTGGAGAATCTAATGAGGAATCATATGAAGAACCAGAGGTAAGTATCTCCCATCTTAAAAACAAAATAAAGTTCCTATCTATGGAAAAACTCTCTGAGTTGCTACTTGATTTCATGGATGATTCCGAAGAAACAACCAAAGAGAAGGAACAACTCTCTAAAGAATGTGCAATGCTAAAAGCAAAATGCATGAACCTGGAAATCAGAGTAAGTGAATCTGAAAGAAAAACACTATCTTGTTGAACCAGGTTCATCCACTTGAAACTGAGATTCTAGAGCTAAAATCTGAAAACTTAAACTTAAAGCGAGGATCCAATAAAAAGATTGTTCATCATTCTCATATAATGTTAGAAGAAAATATAGAAAAACTAAAAGATAAGATGTATGACAAGGACGAACAGATAAGGACATCTGAAGAAGAACTTGGTAAAGTGAAACATAAGTTGGATCGAACTTGTAAATGGAATAAATCCTCTGATGCCTTGACATGGCTTCAAGAGAATCATAGTAGAAACCAGATAGGGATTGGATTTGGGAGTCAATTGACCAAGTGGGATTCCAAAAGCAAGTAACTCACTCTCCCTAAGAATAAAATCTGCACCAACTGTGGTAAGACTGGCCACTACAAAATTGAGTGTACTGCAAAAGAGTAGGCAAAGTCGAAAAAATGAGAGGTTTGTTAAGAAGAAAAACTGGTTACCAAATTAGGTCAGAAAAAACTTGATTCATCCATTCTCTCATAGAAAAGGAGCCAAACTAGTTTGGGTTCTTAAAACTAACCCCTGATTTCTTTTTGTAGGTTCAAGTGAAAGGAAGCAGCCAAATTTGGTATTTGGACAGTGGCTGCTCAAAGCATATGACAGGGAACAAGGAACAGTTCCTTTCACTTGAAAGCCTCAAAGGAGGAAATGTCTCCTTTGGAAACGGAAAGAAAGGTTAAATTATTGGGGTTGGCAAGGTAAGGAAGGATTACACACGTTCCATCGAACATGTGTCCCTGATAGATGGCTTGAAATATAGCATGATCAGTGTGTAAAAATTGTGTGACAGAGGTAACCTTGTTGCTTTCAGTTCCACAAAATGCTTTGTGATCAACCTGCTTACTGACAAGCATTTTTTTCAGGGAAAGAGAATGAATAATATCTATGTCATAGACTTTTCCACACTGTCTGAAAATGAACTCACTTGCTTAAGTGTGTTGGACAGTGATCCCCTTCTTTGGCACAAACGACTTGGTAACGCGAGTCTAAATGAGCTTAACAAATTAGTCTCTAAGGACTTAGTGGTACGGCTTCCTAACATTAAGTTCAAGGAAGACAAAATTTGTGAGGCATGTGCAAGGGGGGAGCACGTAAGATCCTCATTCAAAAGTAGGAAAATGGTCAGTACCACCAGGAAATTGGAACTGGTTCATATGGATCTTTGTGGTCCTATGAGAACTCTGAGTAGAGGTTCTAAGAAATATGTTATGGTTCTAGTTGATGACTACTCAAGGTTCCCTTGGGCCTTATTTATGACATCTAAAAATGAAGCATTTGATATGTTCACTTCATTTGTTAGAAAAACTCAAAAACATTTAAGAAATCAACTAGCATCCATAATATCTGATCATGGTACTGAATTTGAGAATGCAAAGTTTGCTGAGTTCTGTGATGAACGTGGTATCAATCACAACTTTTCTGCCCCTAGAACCCCACAACAAAATGGGGTTGTTGAAAGAAACAATAGAACTCTTGAAGACACGGCAAGAACCTTGCTTCTTTCTACCAAACTACCACAAAGCTTCTGGGCAGAAGCAATAAACACTACGTGCTACATAATAAATAGATGCATGATCAGGCTACGGGTAGAGAAAACTCCTTATGAATTACTTAAAGGGAGAAAGCCCAACATATCCCACTTTAGGGATTTTGGATGCAAGTGCTTTGTACACAATAATGGCAAAGAATCCCTAGGTAAATTTTATCCCAAAAGTGATGAGGGAGTATTCTTGGGTTATTCATCACATAGAAAAGCTTATAAAGTCTATAATAAAAGAACTATGTGTATAGAAGAGAGTGTGCATGTTGTCTTTGATGAAACTAACACTCTTTCTGAGAGACAGGAACTAGAAGATGAGGAGCTTGGACTGGTGAGAAGTAGTGAACACATCGAAGAAAATATGGAAGATGGAACAGGTGATGGACCATGTCCAACTACCCCAAGCAACATGACAGGGGGAACTCAACATGTGAACCTTGGCCCTGATCTTGTTCCACAACAACAAGACACCATGGAACTATCTGGAAGTGAACAGTTGGTGTTCAAACCACACAGATATCAGAGTTCTCACCTTCTTGAGAACATCATAACAGACTTGACATCTAGAATCAAAACAAGATCCTCTCTGAAAAATCTATGTGCGTTTGATGCCTTTCTATCCTTGATTGAACCAAAAAACATTGGTGAAGCCCTATAGGATACTGACGGGGTAAATGCCATGCAAGAAGTGCTGAATCAATTTGAAAGAAGTCAAGTATGGCACTTGGTACCCAGACCACTAGACAGATCAGTGATTGGCACAAAGTGAGTCTTCAGTAACAAGCTCGATGAGGATGGAACTGTTACAAGAAACAAGGCTAGACTGGTTGTCCAAGGATATAGTCAAGAAGAGAGAATTGACTATGATGAGACCTTTTCCCCTTTTGAAAGACTGGAGGCAATCAGACTTCTTATAGCATTTGCTGCACACATGGAATTCACTCTCCATCAGATGGAAGTTAAGAGTGTGTTCCTCAATGGCTATCTGAAGGAAGAAGTATTCGTCAAACAACTTCCAGGTTTTGAAAGCAAGGAGACACCTGGCCATGTATACAAACTTGACAAGGGTTTTTATGGACTCAAACAAGCACCAAGTGCATGGTATGAACGACTATCAAAATTCCTACTAGAACATGGATACAAACGAGGAAAAATAGACAGTACCTTGTTCTTAAAGGAAAAGGGTAAGGATCTCGTGGTTGTGCAAATATATGTGGATGATATCATATTTGGTGCGTCCAGTGAAAAATTGAGTAAGGAATTTGCTAAACTTATAGGGAGTGAATTTCAGATGAGTATGATGGGTGAGCTAAACTTCTGCTTAGGCTTGCAAATCAAGGAAACCTCAAATGGAACAATGATCCATCAACAAAAATATGTGAAGGAATTACTCAAAAGATTTAAAATGAAAGACTCAAAGGAAATTGACATCCCCATAGCCACAGCTACAAAATTAGATGTGGATGAACATGGTTCTTGCGTTGATCAGAAGCTATACAGAGGGATGATTGGGCCTTTATTATATCTCACTGCCAGAAGACCTGATATTGTGTTTAGTGTAGGACTATATGCTAGGTATCAAGCAAATCCAAAGGAGTCCCATCTCACTACAGTCAAGAGAATTCTTAGATATCTGAAAGGCACGACTGATTTATGCCTTTGGTATCCTAAAGGTAGTAATGTCGACCTTGTAGGATATGCTGATGCAGATTATGCAGGTTTCCTAGTTGACAGGAAAAGTACTTCAGACATGGCTCAGTTTTTGGGATCTTTCCTTGTGTCTTGGACCACAAAGAAACAAAACTCAGTAGCCTTATCTACTGCTGAGGCTGAGTATGTGGCTGCAGCCTCATGCTGTGCTCAGTTGATATGGATCAAGCAACAACTCATGGACTTTGGTATAGAGGTTGGATGCATTCCTATTTTCTATGACAACACTAGTGAAATTAGTATGACAAAGAACCCGGTTCATCATAAAAGAACTAAGCACATAGATGTTAGACACCATTTCCTAAGGGATAACTATGAAAAAGGATTGATCTCAATTGTATTTTATGCTACTAGAAAGCAAATTGCAGACATCTTTACTAAAGCACTGAGTAGGGAGCCTTTTGAGAGAAACCGGCTTGAATTAGGGATGATTAAGATTACCTAATTGAGAAAAAAAATGAAAAATGAAAAATTGAAAAAAAAAATATTTTGCTAGAAACACTAAAATAAATAATTAACCAGACTAATCATTGCTCAGTAACATGACTTTATTGCCATACTCTCTTTCCATGCATTAATATGATTCCTGGTTTCTAATGATGTTTTTCTATCTTTGTAAATTGAGTCATATTAACAACTATAACACGATGAACCTGGTTCATCACTGCTAGTTCATCTGACTAACAAGGTACGTGCTCATCTCCATACACTTCTTGAATTAATTATAGTCACACATGAGAAGGACTCTATTTATATTTGGGTCAATTCAAATTCTCAGTACTTATCCTAAAATGAACCAGTTTCAAGACGTCCCATCATATCTTAAGTTGCTTAGATTTAGGGGTTTATAATCGTTTGATCAATGACACTCCTACATCGATTAAACTCCCACTTGAGTAAATATTTTGCCCGTTGTACACTTAATAGCCACATTTTTAAAAGTCCATCATTACCTCCCCTCTTCATAACATAACCCTCTAACCTAAATCATCTTTCCTCTTAAACCAAAACTGATCAACTTTCTTCTCTTCCAAATTCTTCATAAAAATGTCATCACTACCAGTTGTTTCATCTTATTTCTCCACCCATGATTATGAGGACGATGATTCTTGTTCTAATTCTCCATCAGTATACATTTCACATTCTCTAGCCAGATCTTCAACCCCTCAAAACCCTCCCGTTCTTGAACCTACACATACCCCTACTCCAGCCCCCAGGGTACGTAGAGTGAATGTTTTCGCCAGAAACTCAGTGGTTTCAAGGTCTTGTGCCATATTTTTAGAGGAGATACTTCGAGCTGACAAGGTCCAAGACTCTCAATCCTCTAGTGATTCCTTCAAATATGCTAATGAGGATGAAACACCTGGTTCATCTGACACTGAACAAGGTAATCTTGAAGTTGGGTCAGCAAGTGCTACTTCTGAAAACAGGTTTGTTTTGGTTGGGTCAATTGTTGATGTAGAAATGCCGGATAGGCAGAGAAAACTGGGGAAAAATAAAAATCATTATATAGAGGGAGAAGGGAGCTCTGTTAGGGGATCTGGGGAGGATGGTGCCACTTTGGCTATTTGTGGCACCGCTCTTGTGATTGATAAAGAAGGAGTCACAGATTTTGGGGGAAGCATTTCTGCGGAGGCAGCAGCAGGTCTGGAGAGCCTTCAAAAGTCAGTAGATGAACATGGTTTATCTATTGAGGTGACGTTGGCAGAGATGCTAAGGCAGTTGGGGGAGTCCTATAATCCGAAAAAGAGAAGAACTCCAAAGTCTAAGAAGCTCACTACCCCTGCTCTACCAAGGAAAAGGAAAGCTCCAATATCTGCTGATGCTCCTGCCCCAAAGGTTCGTGCTACTATAAGTGTTGTTTGACAAGGAGAAGAAGAGTTGGAAAGGGCTCTGAGAGAGAGCAAGAAGAAGAAGGCTGCCAAGGGAAAGGCAAAGGTTGGAGAGCCTATTGAGGCTGTTACTGTTGATGATGATACGATGGACCTGGTCCATCATGAGGAGTAGCCTGCTCCAATTATGGTAGAGACACCTAAACCTATGAAGGCTAAGGCTTCTTCCAAGAAGTCAGCATTTGTGTCGACCACACCCTCAACCACTACAAAAAGGACCAGGTCTAAGGCCATGAAAGTCAAGATTGTTGAAGAAGAGGAATGGAGTGGAGGAGATGAGGAGGTGTCTGGTGAGAAATCTGATAAATACACCATGTTTGACAAGCGTACTATTCTTAAGGGAAAACTGGTTTGAGATCTTAAGGAATCAGGAATGATCTTCCTGATGGATACCCTGGAGGTGCAAGGGTGGAAGGACATGGTTCTTCACCTTGAAGGCAGGCTGGCAAGGAATGAGTTGGTGGAGTTTATGGCCAATGCAAGTGTCAAAGATGGCAGGGTAACTTCCACAGTTCAAGGGGTTCAGATCACATTTGATGCGAAGGAGCTGGGAGAGATACTGCAAATCCCTGCTGAGGGCTATGATGATTACACAAGGCAAAGATGACCTAGTCTCGATGGGATGTCCTCTTCTCCGAATATTACCAGATGTTTCTGTTAAAATCAGGAGGAACTTGAGCCCAGGCCAGTGTATAATAGTGAAATGAAGCCCCAACACAAGTTATTCTTCGAGTTTGTGATCAAGTTCCTGCTACCAAGACAAGAGTGTAGGCACATTGCCAACTATATTGACTTAACGCTTATAGAATGCTTGTATAGGGGTAAGCAGATAAATTGGTCAGCTTTCATCATCCAGATCATGGAAAGAGTTGTGAATGGGCCCAAGGAACACGCCATACCATATGGATTTATTCTGACTATTGTGCTTGCCCATTTCGAGGTTCCTGTTAAGAAAGCTGAGATGGCTATTTCTAAGGATTTCTTTAGGAAGAATATTCCATTGATCTGTGACTACAATGTAAATGTTCTGGAGGATGAACCTGGTTCATCTAGGATGCAGCCTGTAAATAGCAAGGTCAAGTCATTTGTGCACGAAGGTGAAATAAAGGATGATGAGATCCTTCGATTGAAATCTCGCCTTATTGAGGTTGAAGTTTAGCGGGATGCTCTCAGAGTTGAATTATCCAAAGAGAAGGAGAAGAATGAAAGTGTACTTCAACAAATGCTTTCACTACTTCAAGACAAAACCTCAACCTCATCTGCCCCTTCCTAGCCTTAGGAGTCCAGTGCCACCAAAAAAAACCCTTCAATGCCCAGTTTGGATTTGTTCTATTTTTGTTTTTGTTTTGCTCATGGTAGTGACTGTTTTGGTTCTTTTAGTGTATGGTGCTTGGTTGCTATCTAATCAATGAATTCTACTTTTGTTAGTTGTTGACTTTGTCTCAGTTTCTTACTTAGCTTACATTTTATTGGGTTCTTTTAATAACCCTGCTAAGTTTGTCATTTTGCAACTTTTCGATGATGCCAAAAGGGGGAAGATATGTGTTTTTTCAAAATTTCAAAGAATTGTGATATTTATAACCTAATGAACCTGGTCTCTCTATGATAAATGCTTAAAACTATACAAAGTATTTGAAGATTATACAGGGTTAAGCACAGAGTTTGTCATCATCAAAAAGGGGGAATTTGTTGAACCAAATCATACATGGTTTTGAAGACTGACAAATTCCTACCCTGTTGAACCAGGTCCATCAGGGAAAACATACTCGAACAGACCCATTGGCACAAGAACCGTCTATGCATAGAAGATAAACATGATTGTGAATTATCCATGAACTAAGAGGTTGTCTCCTAAAGCGAAAAGGTTTCAAATAGATAAGAGGTTAGAGTTCGAGTTCAGCAAGGACAGAAACAAAAGGAGGAAGTTGAGATAAATACAAACTCTTCCACCAAGGAAGAGTTGCATTAGAATTGAACAACATATCTCAACAACTGACTCTATAAAGTGTTGAAGCATTCCTGATGAATATGGTTTCGCACAAAGGCAGAAGTGAAACAAGAACTGAAAGAAAAATTATCAAAGCAATTTTGCAAGAAGATTCCTTGTGCGACACAAAAGCTACGTGAACCAGCTAGAAGAACTAGTTTCATCAGTTATCTTTTGAGTCTAGTTTGTTTGTAGTAGGAAATTAAATATTGTATCTTTCAGCTTTATTAGAAGCAATTGTAATAGGTACACATTGTTCAAGTTAGAGTTAACTTGAAGTTGTCGCAGTTAGCTAGATGCTAGTTTGCTACAAAGGGATTAGAGTTAGTCCTTAGATTTACAAAAGATTTTATTTTGTAAATGTTTTTTGGCTCATTGTCATAGTGAAGAGTTTTGGAAAATCCTACTGGGAAGTAGGTCGTGGTTTTTTTCACCTTTTGAGCCAGGTGTTTTCCACGTAAAATTGCTATGTTCTTTAATTATGCAATTACTTTTCTGCAAAAAGTAGAAGTTGGAACACCAAGAAGAACCAAGTTCTTCTATAAAGACAGCACTCGAAAATTGGACACCACACAAATCATCCCCCCCCTATTGTGTGGCATTGACGTATAAAACATCACCTTTCCATCCATGGCTTATAACTCGTAGGAACCCTTTTCCAGCAATACCTCTAACTTTATAAGGTCCTTTCCAATTTGGATTTAACTTTCCTGCTCCGGTTGTTTTTTTATTGAAAAACCTTTTTAAGAACGAAGTCCCCAGTTTTGAAGTATCTTAGGTGAGCCTTTTTGTTGTAGTAACGTTTTATGATTTTCTTTTATGCTTCCATACGTATTAAAGCTGCTTCTCTTCTTTGTTCGAGTAAATCCAAGTTTATTCTTAATTCCTCATCGTTTGACTATTTCGTTGCTAATGTGAATCTCGTGCTCGTTTCACGTATTTCAACAGATATTAAAGCTACTGAACCGTACACAAGGGAAAATGGTGTTTCTCCCATGGATGTTTTTGTTGTAGTTCTATAAGCCCATAATACTCCTGGTAACTCCTCAGGACAACTCCCTTTTGATTTCTCTAATCTCTTCTTCAAATTATTGATGATAATCTTATTTGTTGATTCAGCTTGTCCATTTGACATGGGATGATAAGGTGAAGAGGTTATTCATTTGATTTGCCAACTTTGAAAGAACTCTGTGATTTTCAAGCCGATAAACTGTGGGCCATTATCACACAAGATTTCTTTTGGAACTCCAAACCGGCATATAATATTTCGCCAAATGAAATCTTTTACCTCCTTTTCTCGTACCTTTTTGAAAACTCCTGCCTCTACCATTTTGAAAAGTAATTTGTTAACACTAATAAAAATCGTACCTTTCCTTTAGCTTGTGTTAATGGACCTGCTATATCCATTACTCACTTCATAAATTGCCATGGGGAAATAATTCTATGTAACTATTATGCAGGTCCATGCATATTGTTGGCGTATCGTTGACACTTATCACACTTGGCTACAAACTTTTCTGCATCCTCTTCTATTTTGGTCCAGTAGTATCCTTCCCTTATTAATGTTTTAACTAAAGATCTTCCACCTGCGTGATTTCCGAAATGTCCCTCATGTATTTCTTTCATCACGTATTATGTTTGATTGGGTCCAAGGCACCTTGCTAAAGGACCACCGAACATTTTTCGATATAAATTCTCTCGAATTAAACAATAACGAGCAACTTTTCGTCAAAGCAATTGAGATTCTTTCTTGTCTTCAGGTACGATCATGTACTGCAAAAAGTTAACAATCTCGTTTCTCCAATACTAGGTTAAATTATTAAATCTTACCTCATGTTTATCGTGGTAAAGTGTTGAATGCAATAAATGTATTACAATAGCATTTTCTTCGCTTGTTACTTCTACAAATGAAGCAAGATTAGCCAACGCATCTTCTTCTGCGTTTTCTTCCATGGGTATTTTCACGGTCTTCCATGATTGAAATTCCCTGATCAGTTCTTGTGCCTTTTCCAAGTATTGTTGCATTCGTTCCTCTATAGCAATGTAAGTCCCATGCATCTGATTGACCACCAGCTGAGAGTCACTTTTAATCACGATTTGTTCTATGTAGAGTTCTCGTGCTAATTCTAAACCTACAATTATAGCTTCATACTCTGCTTCATTGTTAGTAATAGGATAACACTTAATCTCTTGTCTTATACTTTCCCCCGAGGGTGGAATTAGAACAATACCCAAACCAGCTCTTTTGAAATTTGAAGAGCCATCGGTGAACAAAGTCCACGCACCTGGATTAGCTCCAGTGAATATTTGTAATTCCTTTTCTACTTTAGGAACTATTTTTGTACTAAAATATGCTACAAAATCTGCTAATACTTGAGATTTTATTTCTATTCTAGATTGGTACATAATGTTGTATTCAATAAGTTCTATTGCCCACTTGGCTAATCTGCCTGACAATTCTTTTTTAAGCAAAATATTCCTTAAAGGATATATAGTTCCTATGGAGATAGGATGTCATTGAAATTATGGTCTCAATTTCCTAAACATTATAACTAATGCTAAAGCAAGTTTTTCTAGATGAGGATATCTAGTCTCTGCATCTAATAAAGATTTACTAACACAATAGATAGGAGATTGTTTACCTTTGTCTTCTCTTACTAAAACTGCAATTACAACCACTTTTGAAACTGCAAGATATACAAATAGGCTTTCACCACCCCTTGGTTTAGCCAGTAGAGGAGGATTTGATAAATATGCCTTCAAATCGTTGAGGGCGTGTTGGCATTCCTCAGTCCATTCAAACTGATTTTGCTTCTTTAACGTTGAAAAGAATTTAAAGCTTTTTTCTGAAGATTTTGAACTGAATGTTCCTAGATTTGCAATCCTACATGTCAATATTTGTACCTCTTTTTTGCTTCTGAGTATATCAGGTATTTTCTCAATAACTTTAATCTGTGCAGGATTTACTTCAATACCACTATTAGATACGAGAATACCTAAAAACTTACCTGACACTACGCCAAAAGCGCACTTTTTTGGGTTCAGTTTCATGTTATAGTTGCGGAGGATCTCGAAGGTATTTGAAATATGTTGAATTGATATTCCGCTTGTGTAGATTTGACCAACATATCATCAATGTATACTTCCATTGTCTTCCTCAGGTGTTCTTGAAACATCTTGGTCACCAACTTATGATATGTGGCTCCAGCAGTTTTCAAGCAAAAAGGCATGACTTTGTAAAAATAAGTCCCCATGTCCATAATAAATGAAGTTTTTTCTTCGTCTAATGAGTCCATTTTTATTTGATTATAACCAGAATATGTGTCTAAAATCTTAACAGTTCATGATCTGCGGTAGAATCAATCAATTGATCTGTGGTAAAGGGAATGAATCCATCGGGCATGCTTTATTTAATTCAGTGTAATCTACAAAAAATCTCCATTTACCGTTCTTTTTCGTAACTACAACAATATTAGCTAACCAATTAGGATAATTTACCTCGTGTATTGAACCGATCTTTAAAGGTTTCTATACCTTTTCATTGATCACTTGATTTTTGAATGATTCTTGTTTCCTGTTCTTTTGCTTGACAGGTACGTATGATGGATCTTCCTTTAATTTAGAAGTCATCAATCCGGAGGTATACCTGTCATATCTAAATGGGACCATGACAAAAAAACTGCGTTAGTTATTAAGTATTCAATTAACTTACCTCTCCTTTTTGGGATTAACCTTGCTCCAATATGAATTTTTTGATCTGGTCATTGTTCGACTAGTGGAACAACATCGAGCTCCTCAATCATTATTTTGATATTTTCATTCTCTTCTGGCTCTTGAATTATATCTGGTCTGGAATCCACGTCAGTCTGTTTCGACACAATTTTTGTTGAATTTGATTTACCACATATTCCTCGTTTGCACCCGTATCTTTCTAGTTTGGCTGCACCATTGAGTTAATTCTCCTTGAAGTTTGTTGATCTCCTCGAATCTCTTGAATTCCCTATTAAGAACGGAATTTGATAACCTAATGTAATGTAGATGGGACAACATCCACATCATGAATCCATGGCCTCCCAAGAATCACATTGTAGGCCATGTCCGTGTCTATCACTTGAAATTTCGTTTCTTTGATGACTCCTTTAGCGAATGTACTTAGATAGATCTCACCCTTTGTAATAATAGTCAAGTTATCAAACCTAGATAAAGAACGAGATTTTGGAACTACACGGTCGCCAACCAGCATTTCGTTCACCACTCGCAATAGAATGATATTCACGTAGCTACCTGGATCAATCAAAACTCGCTTTACATTAGTATCATGTATAAGTAAATATATTACCAGTGCATCATTGCGGGGAATCATCAATCCGTCTACATTTGCATCATCAAATGTTATGTTGTCGTCATCCAAAGTTTGGCGAGTTCGATTTTCGTGAATTATTGTAAACTTTGACGTTTTTCTTGCAGTTGTATAAGTTACACTGTTGACTTCTTCTCCTCAGCTTATCACATTTAGTGTTATCTTTGGAAACAGAGGTTTTGGGGGCTCTTGTCTATTTTTCATGTAAGCTTGTTTGCTTTTCTCGCTGAATAATTCTTTCAAATAACCCTGCTTCAACAAATGCTCCACCTCGCCTTGTAATAATTTGCAGTATGATGTTCTATGGTAGTGGTCGTTATGAAATTCACACCAGAAATCTAGGTTTCTTCTATTTGGATTTGATCTCATTTTTTTAGGCCATCAAACCTTATCCCCCGTGCTCCTTAAAACAATGACCAACTCGAAAGTAATGACGTTAACATTTTATTCACCAATCCTTGCATTTGCATTGGTATCCCTATTAAGTTCACCTAGGTCTTTTTTGAATCTCGATGATGACGAACCTCGATCTCTATTGGTGAATCATTGATCAGCCCGCATGTTTTCGAATTTGAAACGAGCTTCTCGGCCCGAAGGTCCAATATAAGGATCGTATCTATTCTTACCAGACCTTTTCTCAAACTCTGACCGACTCGAACATGTTTTTCCATCAACCCTTGATTGAGCTACGATATCTTCTTTGATATAAAACTTGGTATTGTACATATTATAGACATAATTCCATATCATGTCAGGGAACTCCCATAGGCTTGCTTTAAGCCTTCTCGTAGCTTCTGAACTTTTTTCATTTAAATTAATTGCAAATGCCATGGTCGCCCAGTTGTCAGGTACTCTTGGTAGCAGCATGCTTTCTCGTCGGAATCTGTCTACAAATTCTCAAAGCAATTTTGTATCTCCTTGCTTTACTTTAAATATATCTTCCATTCTCTTTTCAACTTTTTGAGCACCCAAGTGCGCTTTTATAAATAGATTTGCAAGCTCAATAAAAGAGTCAATAGAATTTTCAGGTAAAAGAGAGTACCACGTTAATGCTCCTTTCGCAAGTGTTTCCCCAAACATTTTGACTAGCTTTGATTCGATCTCCTGCTTAGTTAAATCATTGACCTTCACTCCCATGGTGAATGATGTAACATGGTTGCGTGGATCAATTGTCTCATCATATTTTGGAATATCAGGCATTTTGGATTTCTTGGGAATGGGCAATGAAGTTGCGCTTGGTTTCCAAGGTTGTCGTGAGTTTTGTCGATATCAACTCCTTTGATTACAGGTGGTACGCCAGGTATTTTCTCAATACGGTCATTTTTTTCTTTCACCTGTTTCTGCAAGGTTAGTACTAAAGTTTATAAATTAGAATTATTAGGCATACCTAGTATCCCTTCACGGGACTCATTGGGAGTTCCTTAGCTTCCTGAATTAGCTAACCCTAAATGTGGGTTTTCTACAGTTGCGGTATTGTTTGGTGGAAGAGTTTTTTGCACAACCGATAGTCCCCTCGCGTAATCTTGAAGAGCACCATTCACGTACTCAGCAAATAACTGCTTCACAGCATTCTACTCAACAGTCTGTTCATGTGCATGTTGTTCATTATTATGTGTAGCACATCTTTCAGGTGACCCATCTCGTGAACTGTGTGGTGTACCTTGAGGTGATGGAACTGGAGTTCTTTCCACCTCCTGGTTGTTGTCATTGACATTCGATATGACTTAGTTGCGAGAGAGAGATTTGAAAAGTAAGAGAAGATTATCAGATTCCCGATAACGAAATCAATTTGTTTAACCAAAGAATTAGATTCTCAGTCCAAGATTATTTTTAGAAGTACTCGGGCTACTGATAACCAAGAAATTTAATACTCTCTCAATAATAAGGAAGGATATTAAAATAAGAAATGGCAAAGTAATTGGTTGAAAGCACAAGAAAGTAAGTATATTCCAATAATAATCAGAACGTGTATGTACAAATGACATCTCTTTCCATTATATAGAAGTTTACAAGTACAACGTCTTTTCCCTTTTATGACCAAATCATTATGAGCATTAATGATATTAATAAGACGTTATATTTGATAATCATAATTGTTCATGAAGATTATGTAACGTTTATGATCATTCACATCCATTAATTGTCGATTCATGAACCTTCCTTTTTACTGTCTTGATTCATATCACCGGTGCCTCTTCATATAACTAAAGAGACTCGAGCAACCATTTCCTTTCATCTCGTGGGTGATCTGCTCGTATCTGTTACGACTCGTGCCTCTTTTAATGCATCTCGCCAGCTGTCACTTTTCTAGTGATCCATGTGTCGTGCCATATCAGCTACATACTTAATCCACGTGTAATATTTATTATCACCAATACATGGCTCAAACAATGTGGATTCATATAAAGATATCCAATTGATAAAATATATGAAATCTATATTCATATCAAGGTATCTAATCTGTTAAAGTAAATGAATCTATATATTTCTTATGCGTCAAAGGTATTAAAGCTTTTCCGGGTTATATGGCGCCAAGCTTCTGTGATCTGATTAATAGGCTTCTCTTCCTAAAACAAGTGGTTAACATCTTTACTCTATCTTCCATACCAGCTATCCTTTTTGTATTGTTAAAGATAAGTACATTAACTTGGGCAACAAGAGAGTGCTTCAAAATAAGTACAAGAAGAAGCTACATTACAAATTGTGTAATGAGCTATCCTTTATATCATCAGAGACTCCTTTTATAGTTATATTTGGTTACATGTGCTTTCTTAATCTTTGCCATAATACACATAAGCTATACTAGTGCAATTGAGTGTATCTTCTTATCTTCTCTATTCCCGATCAGAGCTATATTTAAGTTGTTTTATATATGTCCAAGTTCTACTATAGTAGAATCATTAGAAAGAATTGACCAATTGGCGTCCTAATCAAACTTAGTCGGTACTATCTTTTTTCTTTATCTTCTTCTATTTATTAATCTTTATCTTTTTTTTCATATGTATTAACCTTGGTAACTTATAGAAGATTGAATACATTAGAGGAATACTGATCAATCTCAGGATACTTCATGCTACGATCTATGAAGTAGCCATACAGGGTAACTTTGTGATATTTCAATGTTTGTTAGTCTGTGTCAAACTACCACACAGTAACAAAAATTTTGTTATCAAAATATTTTTTGTTGAACAACTGGAAGCATTTAAGCAAAAAAAACACATTTCCCATTACCCCCAAATTTAGCATGAGCATAACATAGACAACTAAATTCGGCCAGATAAGAAATTTGTGGATTTTGAAGAGGATGCTCTGGAAGATTGGGATAATAATTTTCAATTAAGGAGGCTAATAGTGAAGAATCATGGAGGGGGGGCATGATACTGAAGCAGAAGCAACAAAGCATAATGGGTCAGAATATGATGATGGAGAACATACAACTCATAATGAATTACAAGTAGATGATGAAATGTATGACCATGAGTAGTGAAAGTGGAATAAGGGAGTAATGAGGTAATATACTAATAGTTAGAAAGGTAGAAACTTAGGGAACTCAAAATCTCATGTGGGTGTCAAATGAGAAAAACCCAAAGAAACCTAAAATGAACATTGAAAAGGGTTGGCAAGATGATAGTCAACCAACTGATAAGGAAAATACTAGATAGCAAAATAAGTGTGCGGACATAGAAAGTAGGAATGCAGCTTCAACAACAGAAAGAGCTAACGGAGAATTAAATTGAATTGAGATCAGTTTAGTTTATCCTTGTTTTGGTTTGAAGGTGGTGATCCCGCCCAACTATGCCTTATAAAAGACAAAGTGGTCGTCGCAAATATAATCTGGTTTATAAGTCCAGAGTCGAATCCTCAGGGAACTAACCTATCTATTGCAGCTCCTAGTAAAGCTAGTACAAGCTCAGACAATTTTTGAATTCAAGATTATTATCAATAATATTGGGATTTTCTTAACTGAGTAAAATGATATTAAATCTAACAATATTCAAGATTAAAGATAATTCAAGGGTAAAAAGATCTAGGGTGTTGATTATTCCAATTGCCAGATTAAGTCTTAACTCTATTGCTATAATCTCGCTGTAACATTCTATGTGGATTATGAGCTATAGTATACCGCAATTATCTCTCGATCCACTACGATAATTTACTAGAGCATTCTCTCGAACTACTCTAGCTGATAATTTATAGTGCTCAGAATTATTTCCCACCAAAGTTTCGTTATCTCTAACCCCACTTTTAAATTCAAGTAATGAATCTCTTTAATTATCCAAAAGTGGTGTTGTTCAACAACAATCTAACCTAGTATTCTTTCTCAAGCAACACAAAGAAATTAGACACGATTAATCAAGGGCCCATTCAATTAATCACCATACAAAACATAGTTGAACAATCATAGAATAAACCCGGCTCGATTATGACAAAACTGAGTCAAAACTTCATTTAACAATTGGTTCAATCAGCCCTAGACGGATTGTTTATCTACTCATGCTAGAACACAATAAAACCATAAAATATTTCATAATTCTCAAATAAATGATAAAAGATGAAGAATGAAAAACTCTAATTGTATCTTGGTCTTCTCACACTTGCTTTTGCCTCCAAAGTGAGTCTAAAAACAAGCTTAAACCTGACTTAGACGAGTTTATGGAGTTTAAATAGGGTTAAGACAAGTTTTTCCATTTTCACACTTATGTCCCTGGACTTCTTGTCCTTTCACAGATCGACCGCGGCGATTTACAAACATTCTGCTTTCTTTTTTTGGCCCACCGCGTTCCAGCCACAGTCGATCGCGGTCACGGTGGGCTGTTATCCAGTTTTCTTTGCCTTTTTCTTGCTTGTTTTTGTCTGGGTTCTTCTCGATTGGCATTATATCCACGTTATTGATTCCAAAACACTCCATAGTATCTTCCTAACTTGGATTAGCGCCTGCAAAGCATAAAAATACTAATTAGAGAATTCTGCTATCATTTGCACTTAAAACAACAATAAAGTATGGTTAACTTAGAGCGTAAATAGCATCTAGATCGTGTGATATAGCCTACTATCAAAACCCTACACTTATGCCGCTGCTAGTCCTCTAGCAACAAAACCACACTTCATAGGCCTAATCATCACAAGATAACTTCCCTACTCTTTATACCAAGAATAATTCACACGGGTATACTACTTCCGCGTGACATCCTAGCCTCAAGAATGGACTCATTTCTAGCCACGCAATGTCCGTAACCGGTTCTCCTACTCTCAGTCAGAGGTCCAAACTTACCTTCCCTTCATGAATCATGTGCCTACTCACTACAAAAGAGACTTATATCATTTACAACTTACTCACTGAGGAACTCAAATATATAAAGTTTCACTCACCCTCAAAAACAAATTCTTATGCCACAAAAAACACACCATAAGCTTGCCTGTAGTGTAATACTCGACTAATCGAGCTCATTTGGTCTAGAATCAAGTAGGACTTTATTTTGTTTTAATGTTGGCAGCGGGACGGGTAGGATACATATGGGTATAGTGACTACACCTCCCTAAGCACTCCACTACATTGTTTGCTTTTAAGACCTTAACTTTGTCAAACCTTCATTCCACCATTACATTATTGTGTTAACCCTTATTATTTTAAGCACACTTTTTCTTTTAATAACCACTACCAATTCGAGACTTATTTTTTTCTGGTGGCCTCTAATATGGCTTAGAAAACAGTGCACCTTTTTATTTTCATGTCTCCTTAGTTCCACTTAACAGTCCAACCAACCACCCCACACTTATAATTTTCCACATCCATTACAATTCGAGTGCTTCTAAGAGGTGCTAGGGTTCAACAAGATAAGCTATTCAAAATTGGGTCAGGCTTGTAATGTGGTTGTCAAGGAAAACAGCCTTATAGGATCAACGGGTTTGACTAAGGTATATACAATCAGGTGGGAACAAGCATACATAGAAAGGTTAAGCAAATAAATGCTTATATCACTTTTCAGACTGTAATGACCCGACTGGTCGTTTTGAGCTCTAGCTCATCGTTCAGCAGTTTGAGGCCATGAACAGCTTCATTTCAGGCGTTATGACTTGTAGGCATGGTTGGAGTTGAATTTCGGGAAGTTCAGAGTCAATTTGGAAGGAAAATTCTTTTTTCGGAAGCCTTAAGTTGGAAGACTTAACTAAGATTGGGTTTTTGAATAAACGAACTCCGAATCAGGATTTGAAGGTTCCATCAGGTTGGTATGATGATTTCAGACTTGGGCATATTTTTGGATCAGGCTTTGGGAAACTCGGGAGCGTTTCGGCGTATATTGTGGAAGTTAAGAATTTTAGAAGAAATTTCATAAGTCTGGGTAGAAGTGCATTTCAGTGGTATTGATGTCTGTTTAGGATTCTGAGTATGGTAATAGCTCCGTATGGTGATACTGGAGTTGGGAGCACGATCAAAAATGAATTTGGATGTCTGTAGGTTATTTTGAGGTCATTTGGCTAAAGATAGAAATTTGAAGATTTTTTAGAAAATTGACCAGAAGTGGGAATTTTGATGTCGGGGTTGGAATGTGATTCTGAATGTTGGAGTAGGTCTGTAATGTTGAATGTGACTTGTGTGCAAAATTTGGGGTCAATCGGACATGATTTGATTATGTTTCGGCATCGGATGTAGAAGTTCGAAATTTTTAAAGTCATAAAGATTGAATTGGAGAGAGATTCATTGTTTCGATGTTATTTGATGTGATTTAAGGCCTCGAGCAAGTCCGCATTATGTTTTGGAACAGATTGGTCTAATTGGATGGGGTCCCAGAGGCCGCGGGTGGACTCCGGGTGGTTAACATATCAAATTTGAAGTTGGAGAAAAGATGAGGTTGTTGTCATCTGGTGTGACCGCACTTGCGAGGCTTTGGCCGCAGGTGTGGAGCCGCAAGTGCGGCTTTGGATCCGCATGTGCGAGGGTTTCCTGGCTTGGCTGGGAACGAAGGTGCGATGCAATTTCCGCACCTGCGAAGGCGTAGATGCGGACAATCGGGCACAGGTGCGGATCCGGCTGGAGGAGAAGGACCGCAGGTGCGGAAATGGGCCTGTGCAGATTGGTTTAAAATCGGGAATTTGGCCATTTCCTCTCATTGTTCTCTTGGTTGGGCTATTTGTGGAGATCTTTAAGTGGGAATTTTCGTCATCTATGTCAAGTTAAGTCATTCCAACTCATTTCAAGTTAAATACATGGTTTAGGCACGAAATTAGGTGTGGGAATTTGTGGAAATTATGGGATATGGAAGAAAACCTAGAATTTGGTATTTTGGACTTCTACCACGAATTTGAGCATGGAAATTTGAGTAAATTATGTATGTGAGTTAGTAAAGTTGTGGGTAGAATTTATCTTCGAGAAATTTCAGAATCCATGAACGTGGGCCTGAGGGCATTTTGGTCAACTTTCCTACCGGAGTTAGGAATTGATATGATTTGAATTGTTATAAGTATTAGAGTGAATTTTCATTGATTTGCCTGTTATTTGGATAGTTTCGGGGTGTTGTGCATCAACTGGAGTCGTTGGGAGGGCTTGGAGGGAGGTTGTGGATCTTCGGAGCGAGATAAGTCTCCTTTCTAACCTTGTCAGGGGGAATTTTACCCATAGGTTAACTAAATAAATATGTGCTACTATTTGTGGGGGCTACGTACGCACGAGGTGACGGTAGTCCGTGCGTAGCTACTATTATGCTTGTGTTTGGGTAGTCTAGGACCCACTAGCATGCCTTACTTGTTGTACTTGAGATCTTTCCAGTAATATTAGACTGTTAATATGATCGAATTAGTAATTGAATACTTAAGAAGGTTAGAGTTCACTTTTCTTAATCATTTAGAAAGAGAATTTATTCTTCCTTGCATAATTGCGTTCCAAATAAATTATTAATATTTAAAACCTTATCAAACTTGGCAAATGAATTTTCATAAATGATTTAAATACTATCTTCATGTTCATTTAAAGAGAATTTTCTCATTTCCTTGAGAAACTGTTTTCCTGATAAAAATGTGGATTTATTATGTTAATATGTGTATATATGAGTACCTGAGTCACATGTATGATTCGCGAGCAGGATAACTCTATTATTTATTTATGACTGCGTCGCATGATCGATTCACGAGCGGGGGAAATAGATGCATCTGTGGTTCATGCCATTCGACCCTTCGGCAATGCACATTTTATTATTGTTGGTCCGCGATGTTCGACCCTCGACATTTCTTGCATATGATATTTGCTGCGTACTTTCTGTAATTATTTCCTGCTTATTGGCCTGCGAATCTTAAATTGTTAACCGAAATGACGGATACTTAAAGTGTTAAATGTGAAAGAAGTGTATATTTCTTATCCCTGATTTTATTAAATTGCTTATGATATTCATGCTTAGTGTCTCACTTGACCATACTAAATTGACCTCTAGCAATTATCAAATTCAACCTCTCGTCACTACCTCTCAGATGTTAGGCGGGATACTTACTAAGTATACGTTGTTTTCGTACTCATGCTACACTTGCTGTGCATATTTATTGCATAGGTACTTTCACAGCGATGTGGCTGACTTGGAGACTTAGACGAGATGTATCATCCAGAGTCGACCCACAACCGACAGAGTCTTCCTCTATTTATTGTATTTTTATTTTTAAAATCCTTGTCCAACTTATATTTTGACAGGCATTGTTGTATCTGTATAAATTCTTAGAAGTTCACTCATGCACTTGTGATACCGGGTTCTAGGAATTGTTATGGGATTTATTCACTATTTAAATTTGCTAAAGATGTTATTGTTTACTTATTGGAAGTTCAATAATTACTACTTAAGAAAATATAAAGGAATGATTTCAAAATATTATAATAAAGATTCCATTAATTATTAAGGG
Organism: Nicotiana undulata; assembly: GCA_005239495.1. Taxonomy (NCBI): domain Eukaryota; kingdom Viridiplantae; phylum Streptophyta; class Magnoliopsida; order Solanales; family Solanaceae; genus Nicotiana; species Nicotiana undulata. Next base: position 45,472 of record ML288973.1, read on the forward strand.
TTGGCTTGCCTGACCGTGGGGTCCGGCGCCATCACGACCTTTATGGATTTTGGGTCGTGACAACTTTGTATCAGAGCACTAGGTTCCCTTAGGTTTAACGAGTCATGAGCAAGTCTAGTAGAGTCTTGCAGATCGGTACGGAGACGTCTGTACTTATCTTTGAGATGCTACAAGGCTGTTAGGAGTACTTTCCTTCTTGATTCCTCATCATGCGAATTGATTCCATTGAGGCTTATGCCTATGTCTCTTCCTACTATATCTTACGCGTCGCGAAGCGCTAGCTATGAATCGGGAATTTGAGGAATTGAAATGGTTCTACGGATATGGTGCGTGATGTTTTACACGCAAAGATGATTGGGGCTGTTGTTGTTGCCCTGCAGGAGGATATTATGTTGTTTCAGCTAAGTAGTTGTGTTTCTGAGAGCTTTAAGGCTTTGCACAGGTTATTATGATGCTTACGATTGGTTATCACGCGATATTGATGTGATGGTGGGATGCTTGCCCATATGTCAGGGCAATGAATTATTGGAGGGGAGGTCTTCTCGTAGTGTGATCTCGAGATCTCAGTATTTTAGTTCCGGCAGAGGAAGGGCAATTGGATTATAAATGGTCAGATTTGGGTTGACAAAGTAGTAAGACTTGGTGCATTCAAGTGAGGTGGAATATTCGCCTATGATGTGATATCGTCATCTTTGATCGAATAGGATGTGTTAAGTTCACCGGTGCTATAGTTCCTTCAGTTGCATGGGGTCTGAGTATTGTGAAGAAGTATTGAAGAAGCGACTGTCAGAGATCATGGTGTGCGGTGGTTCAAGTATTGAATAAGTATTCTAATGAAAGAATCTCGAGAAGGATGGTCTTCAGAGAGTTTGTAGTCGTGATGATCTGCTGGTTAAGAGCTACAGAGAATGATATTGAATTGAGGCACCAATTGGGCAGGATACGACGAATGAAGACATGTGAGAGGTGTCAGGCGGCGGCTAAATTTCTAAAAGGCCAGGTGTAAGAAAAGGTGGTTAGGTAGTGCTTAAAGGAATAAGTTTAACTAAAGTGGGAGAGTGGCAGTGTAGCATATGAGTTTAGTGGTAAGATGGCTGGCTATCTTGAGGAGAAGTTTGGAGTGATTTGAGAATTTTAGTGGACGGTGATTGCGTCCATGGGCTTACATTGAAATGTTGGTTATTTTGACGAAACGTTGGGTACAACAGAGAGGAGTTGTTAGAATGAAGAAGGATGCAATATGGCGGCGAAGTTGAATATATTGTGGCGCATTTAATGGATGTCCATGAGGAGCGGACGGACTAGTAAAGTTGGCAAATGAAGAAAAGCGTAGAATGGGGTACTGATGTAGTAGAGATTGTGCGGTGCAACGTCGTTGGAAGGTGTCAATCATTCATTTCCACAGGTGGGTTGTCTACTGCGAGCAGGTTAGCAGTCGTGCGGTTGGCAAGCTTTTTGCTAGGAGTTTCAATGGCTATTCGGTAGGAGGCCGAGTATGTGAAGGGTGCTAGAGAAATTGAGTATTCATGGAATACTAATAGGAGGGTTTAGAAGAAATAGGCGGATTGATTGAGGAAGATCATGTCAGCAAAGAAGAAAGGATTTCGGTGGGGTCTAGAGTGGTGCAAGAAGTAGCTTCAGGCTAAGTGGGAGAGTCCCACCGCCTGCAATTGGGTTGCATGATTATCTTCTTGTGGGGTTGAGGGTTATCGGCGTGTTGGCAAGTTATTACAGCTAAGGGGGGAGAAGGAAAATGGTAATTGCGCATGGGATTTGATAAATGCGTGCAAGTTGACCCTACTGAACCAGGGTCAGGCTTTGGAAGACTTCGAATTTGTGCTTAATGCATAGGCGAGTTATAGGGTAGTAAATCAGTAAAGTGCTTCATTGGAAGGGTGTCAGTGTGCTAGAGGAGTGGGTGACTCTCAATGGTGGTCCTAATGATTTCGATGTTAGAATGCGGTGTTTAAGGGTTTCAGGCAGAAGTATGATTAAGAATCAAGCTTTTACAACATCATTTCTGAGAAAGGGAAATGGTTGGAGTGTTCTATGTTATTGTCAACGTGCAGGGTAGTATTAGAGGAATGAAAGAATTAAACTCCAGATTTGGAGAAAGATTATCAAGATGGGCATATCAGTCAAAGTTGTGAATGCGCACAAGGAGGGTATGAGACGGTTTGTGGGATTGAGACAGCATGGTCTCGTGAGTCAAGGCCACTCGGGATGAGTGGGGATTGAGTTTGGTTTTGTTTTGAATGGGGTTACTATTATTTCTAAGGCAATTAAGGATAATTAAAAGAAGATAAATTGGTTAGCCATGGTTGAAATGGCACATGTACGGCAATGATCAGCTCCTTCAGTGTGATTAGGTTATGTATGTGGTTTGTGCTGATTTTTGCAGGGCTTGTCCGCCGCTGTGATATATTTTATTTGGAAGCATTCAAGTATTATGGCTTGTCAGGTGTAGGCGGGTCCTGGAAGGATTATGGTGGTATAGACTATTCCATGAGGATTTGCCTTCTTTGTGATTATGAGAATTCACTTGTGTGTTGTTATGGTTCCCTTGAATTGAGGTATGTAAAAGGTTTCTATATGACGAAGTGTTCACCCTATTAGTGGTTCAGGTGTTATGATGGAATTTTTGCGCTATCTCATATTGGCATGTTAGGTGCAGTAAACAGTGTGTAACTGGGGAGTAAGAATCAAGGTTGCGGTTCGGTGTTAATAAGTATGTCATGAGCTCGGATGAGCAAGAAAAAGGGATTTGAAAGTTCATAGTAAGCTTGTGTTATCTTCAGTGTCACCTGAGATCGGTGTTTGGAGAAAGAGGCTTTGTATCCTGGTTATGGGTTCTTGATTTTTTTTTACAACGTTAGTGTGGTCGATGGTATGAGTGTGCAGACATTTTTACCTTGCGTGGAAGGAAGCGAGAGCATGACCACGGGAAATCGTATGAGTGTGTCATGTAGTCACTTAATAGATTGAAGGTCTAAACCAAGTATACAAAAGTATAAGGTTGCTTATTTGAGAATTTATGCCTGAAAGGCGTTCAGTTCATCTTTGTTGTGGATTGTAGGGTTTTGTCTTGGCTATGATGGTAGTTCTTGCGTGTATGAGAAGAAGTGGGTTATTATGGACCCAGGTAAGGCTATCAGCCTAGTTCACTGCGAGCAGAATCGGCTTGAGGGTTGTGAATGGATTCGAATATAGTTGTGGACCCCATGTGAGTCAGGTATGTTCATTTCAGTATGGCGCTTCTCAAGGAGGGGTGTTGGAATATCAGATGTTGTTCCGTCTTCGTCCAGTTCGTGTAATATTATGATGGTGTTGTGTGAGTTGTGAAATGGCTTGATAATTTCCTATGTACTGAGTATCTGCGTAGTGATGATGTTATGTGAGTAGGAGAGCTCTTGAGATGCAGATTATATATATATATATATATATATANTGGCTCTATCAGTCTCCCCAGAATGGTATTATGCACTTAGCGTGCTTCTGACCGATATTCAGTATTTTGTGGTAATGAGAAATTTAGCTCAGTGTGTATCTCCTTATGTGAATTTCATGTGTGGATTGGGTGGCACGCCGTCACGGTTATGTTATTTGGATCGGGTTGCACGCCACAACGGTATGATGTTGAGTACGGTTCCTTATAATTATTTTTCTTGTCTTGTACGTCCTATTTTCTGAGGAAGGTTCATATTAATTACGTGAGTCGAGTAGTTCCTTTCGTAGTTTATTTTCTCCTTTTATCGCATTCGAGTTGTGGCATCATCTAAAACTTTTGGTCGTGTATGGAGTGATTTGGTGACTGAGCAGTTCATACTGGGTGAGACGAGATTTATGGATCAGGGATCGGTGCGATAAGATTATGTGAAGTATATTATAGGACAATTACCATNCTTGATTTTTTTTTACAACGTTAGTGTGGTCGATGGTATGAGTGTGCAGACATTTTTACCTTGCGTGGAAGGAAGCGAGAGCATGACCACGGGAAATCGTATGAGTGTGTCATGTAGTCACTTAATAGATTGAAGGTCTAAACCAAGTATACAAAAGTATAAGGTTGCTTATTTGAGAATTTATGCCTGAAAGGCGTTCAGTTCATCTTTGTTGTGGATTGTAGGGTTTTGTCTTGGCTATGATGGTAGTTCTTGCGTGTATGAGAAGAAGTGGGTTATTATGGACCCAGGTAAGGCTATCAGCCTAGTTCACTGCGAGCAGAATCGGCTTGAGGGTTGTGAATGGATTCGAATATAGTTGTGGACCCCATGTGAGTCAGGTATGTTCATTTCAGTATGGCGCTTCTCAAGGAGGGGTGTTGGAATATCAGATGTTGTTCCGTCTTCGTCCAGTTCGTGTAATATTATGATGGTGTTGTGTGAGTTGTGAAATGGCTTGATAATTTCCTATGTACTGAGTATCTGCGTAGTGATGATGTTATGTGAGTAGGAGAGCTCTTGAGATGCAGATTATATATATATATATATATATATAA
>ML288973.1:50125-119862 GCA_005239495.1 Nicotiana undulata
GCACCTAAGTTGTGCTTAATATTTGTAGCATATGGCTCTATCAGTCTCCCCAGAATGGTATTATGCACTTAGCGTGCTTCTGACCGATATTCAGTATTTTGTGGTAATGAGAAATTTAGCTCAGTGTGTATCTCCTTATGTGAATTTCATGTGTGGATTGGGTGGCACGCCGTCACGGTTATGTTATTTGGATCGGGTTGCACGCCACAACGGTATGATGTTGAGTACGGTTCCTTATAATTATTTTTCTTGTCTTGTACGTCCTATTTTCTGAGGAAGGTTCATATTAATTACGTGAGTCGAGTAGTTCCTTTCGTAGTTTATTTTCTCCTTTTATCGCATTCGAGTTGTGGCATCATCTAAAACTTTTGGTCGTGTATGGAGTGATTTGGTGACTGAGCAGTTCATACTGGGTGAGACGAGATTTATGGATCAGGGATCGGTGCGATAAGATTATGTGAAGTATATTATAGGACAATTACCATAACTTGGTTCATAATGAGGTGATAATTATAGTAAAAAAAATAGATTCAATGTTTGGTTAACTCTGCAGTTGGTTATAAATTTCTACACATCTCCTCCGTGTGGTAGTATCGTCAGCATTATAGTGAGATGTATATGTATATCAGAAGGTGCATCGAGAGCATCATATTCATGAAATTTTGGCTATTAAGGTTCATGGAATATCATTGTGGTTAGATGATGAATTATGCGGTGCATGGTGCTAATTCAGCAAAGGTACACAGTCGTGTTCTGGTACCTCGTGTGGTAGTTGATTTTGTGTTCATATGTTGGAAACAGGCCTGGCAGAAAATTTCAGGTGTTGGAACTGGGTTCCGAGCTTATTGTATGGATAGAAGAGGACATCTTCATATTTAATCAAGCTAATGTGCTCAACTGGGTTGTGGTAGCACGGGCAGGTGCACGAGATGTTAAATAGTGATTTCAGATAACTCCAGAGCTGTTCTTAGCACGTTCGAGGACGAATGCATGTTTAAGTGGGAGAGAATGTAACGACCCGACCGGTCGGTTTGAGATTTAGCTCGTCGTTAATAAGTTTAAGGCCATGAGCAGCTTTTTTCAGGTGTTATGACTCGTAGGCATGATTGGAGTTGAATTTCGGGAAGTTCAGAGTCAATTTGGAAGGAAAATTCACTTTTCGGAAGCCTTAAGTTGGAAGAATTGACTAAGATTGGGTTTTTGAGTAAACGACCTCCGAATCAGGTTTTGAAGGTTCCAAAAGGTTTGTATAATGATTTCGGACTTGGTTTTATGTTCGGATCAAGCTTTGGATAACTCGGGAGTGTTTCGGCGTATATTGTGGAAGTCACCATTTTAGAAAAAATTTCATAAGTCTTGGTTGAAGTGCATTTTAGTGTTATTGATGTCAGTTTGCGATTGTTGCCGGCAATTTTATGTAAAACTCCTAGTACTCTTAGAGGCTCCATAGACAATGTGTGGGTTGTATATATATATATATATATATATATATATATATATGTAAATATGTATGTATATTTTGGGCAGTAGTTGTACTCAATCGTAATTGTGGATCGCACCGAAAATGTTGTATGTAACTTGTATGTTTTGAATCGTCGATTGTTGAAAGTTAAAAGAGGAAAATGAATTATGTGGTAAATTGTACTTTGAATCTTAATTGGCTAATTCATACGGAACTATGTGTATTATGAACACGGGGGAATGCGTTGGGTAGAAAAGGCAATCCAGGTCCGCTTGACTAGGTTCATCTGGTTAGGCGCTGGTCTCGTCCCTCGGTTTTGGGGCATGAAAAACTTGGTATCAGAGCCTATGGTTTTAAAAGTGTCCTAGGATGTCTAGGAGCCGTGTCTAGTAGAGCACTTTTTATCGGTGTGTTGTCGACCACATCTATAATTAGGGGGCTACATGGACATTTAGCAAAGTATCCATTTATTGCTATTCTATATCGTGCGATGTGGTGAAAGGTGAGGTTGTCTATCTCTAACTCATGCATTGTCCCAATTTTCAGTAAATGGCACCCAAGAAGAGAGCTCGACTCGGCCTAGTGGCCAATGCCACCCCAAGTGTGGACATAAATTCCTTATCTGACGGTGCGGGTGAGAATGATTCCCCGACCTTGAATCTGCCTGACCCTTCCATTCCAGGCCAAACTGTTCCAATTCCTGCTCCAGCGGAGGGTGCCACAGTCCCTCCCGCTGATGTTCCTGATCCTACCTCAGTCCCACCTTCTGGTCCCGGTATTTCTGATGGGGACCTCAGGGGAGCTATTCAGATGTTGACTCAGCTAGTGGCCTCCCAGGACCAAAGATCACATGATGCCCCTGCTTCCTCTAGCGAGCAAGGGGATTCTTCGGGTTCCAGAGTCAACCAGTTTCTGCGATTAGCCCCTCAAGAGTTCACAGGATCCGACCCAGAGGTCAATCCTCAGGATTTTATTGATGAAATGTACAAGACTCTCTGGGTTATGAGGGATACTGAGACAGAGGGGGTGGATTTATCTTCCTATCGGTTGAAGGGAGCGGCATATTCTGGTTCAAGATGTGGGAGAGTACCCGTGGAGAGGGGAGCCCTCCGGCAAGGTAGGACGAGTTTGTGGATGCTTTCATGGATTATTTCTTGCCTGCCGAGACTAGGGCAGCCCGTGCTGTAGAGTTTGAGGTTCTTAAGCAGGGCAACATGAGTGCGTGGGAGTACCATATGGAGTTTGTGCGCTTGTCCAAGTATGCTACCCATATGATGCTGATTATGGAGGCCATAGTTTGTCGGTTTGTTCAGGGCCTTGGTCCATTGGTTGTCAATGAGGCTGCTACAGCTGCTTTGCACTCAGATATGAACTATGGGAAGATTGTGGGATTCGCCCAGGCTACAGAGGCTTGGAAATTAAAGATAAGAATGGAGAGGGAGAGTAATAGTAGGGCCCAATCAGCGGGAAACCCCGGGAGTTCAGATGGAGGATGGAGATTAGCCCTGGGGATAGGGTCATTAGGGCCATCTCAGTCCTATGCTCAGTCCTCAGCCAGTGCGCCTCCATCAGGGTACAACTATCAGCAGGGAGGTCGTTTTGGGCCCGGTTCAGACAGCTGGAGGTTCCATCAGTTGGGCCATTTTGGTGGGAGGTTCCAGCAGCAACAGAGGGCCCCATGTCCTAAGTGTGGGAGGTTCCAGCAGCAACGCAGGGCCCCATGTCCTAAGTGTGGGAGGTTCCATTCTGAGCCATGTTACCTGGATATCCTGGTCTGCTATAGATGCGGAGTGAGGGGCCATGTTAAGCGAGATTGTCGTGCGCCCAGTAAGGACACAGGTAGGGGTACTGTTCAGCCGTCCAGATCTTCGACCGCTACATCTTCAGCACGCCCTTCAGCTCTAGCAGGGCGCGCTGCAGCTAGGGGTAGATCACGGGGTCAAGGGGGACCCAGTCGATTCTATGCCTTGAGTGGTCGCCAGAGTGCGGAGGCTTCTCCAGATGTGGTCACAGGTATTCTGACTGTCCAATCGCATGATGTTTATAGTCGTATTGATCCCGGGTCTTCATTGTCATATGTCACTCCATTTATTTCTTCAAGTTTTGGGATAGAACCCCAACAGCTTCATGATCCGTTCTCTGTGTCGACTCCGGTTTGTGATTCTATCACGGTCGCGCGAGTCTATAGGAATTGTGTGGCAACAGTGTGTGGTCGAGATACCACGACCGATCTCATTGAGCTAGGAATGGTGGATTTTGATGTTATTATTGAATGGATTGGCTCTACCCATGCTTTGGTAAACTCGACTACCAAACCAGAATTATGAGGCTCGAGTTTCCTAATGAACCAGTTATTGAATGGTAGGGAATGATGTTGTGATGAGGGTAAGGTTTATTTCCTATCTTAAGGCCTCCAAGATTATCAGGAAGGGGTGCATCTATCATCTGGTCCAGGTTGCGAAAACCACTTCAGAGGTGCCTGCACCCGAGTCCGTGTTGATCATGAATGAATTTCCTGAAGTATTTCCGGATGAGCTTCCTGGGATTCCGCCAGATAGAGAGATCGATTTCGGGATTGATGTATTTCCAGATACGCGGCAGATATCTATTTCACCTTACAGGATGGCGCCAGCAAAATTGAGAGAGTTAAAAGAACAATTGAAATATCTATTAGAAAAGGGTTTCATTCGGCCAAGTGTGTCGCCTTGGGGCGCACCGGTTCTTTTTGTCAGAAAGAAGGATGGATCGCTTCGGATGTGTATTAATTATCAGCAGCTCAATAAGGTCACCATCAAAAACAAATACCCATTACCTCGGATAAATGATTTATTCGACCAATTGCAAGGTGCTAGGTTTTTCTCCAAGATTGATTTACGGTCCAGGTATCACTAGTTAAAGATCGGGGAGCAGGATATTCCTAAGACCGCCTTCAGGACTCGTTATGGGCACTTTGAATTTTTGGTAATGTCTTTTGGGCTAACCAATGCCCCAACAACTTTTATGGATCTTATGAATCGGGTTTTCAAGTTGTTTCTTGACTCCTTCGTTATATTGTTCATTGATGACATCCTTGTTTATTCGCGAAGTCGAAAAGATCATGCTAATCACCTCAGGGCAATTCTGCAGTCTCTTCATCAGCACCAGTTGTATGCAAAATTTTCAAATGTGAGTTTTGGCTAGAATCAGTCACCTTTTTGGGTCATGTTGTTTCCAGGGAAGGGATTCAGGTTGATCCCCAAAAGATTGCAGTGCTAAAGGATTGGCCTAGACCAACGACCCCGACAGAGATTCGCAGTTTCTTGGGTCTAGCTGGGTATTATCGGAGGTTCGTGGAGGGATTCTCTACCCTCACCTCCCCATTGACTAAGCTGAAGCATAAAGTAGTTAAATTTCAGTGGTCCGATGCTTGTGAAAAGAGCTTTCAAGAATTGAAATCAAGACTGACTTTGGCGCTAGTTTTGACCTTAATCAGAAGGTTCAAAAGCGTTTGTGATGTATTGTGATACTTCAAGAGTTGGTTTGGGGTGTGTATTGATGCAATGTGGTAAGGTGATAGCGTATGCTTCAAGGCAGCGGTTGTGTTTGCATTGAAAATCTGGCGGCATTATATTTATGGGGTCCATGTGGACGTGTTCACAGACCACAAGAGTCTTCAGTATTTATTCAAGCTGAAGGAGTTGAACTTAAGGCAACGGAGGTGGTTAGAATTGCTCAAAGATTATGACATGAATATTTTGTACCATCCAGGAAAAGCGAATGTGGTAGCCGACGCTCTTAGTCGGAAATCCATGGGTAGATTGGCACAATTGGAAGCCGGTCAAAGGCCTTTGGCACATGAGGTTTACTAGTTGGCCAGTCTAGGGGTCTGTCTTTCGACCTCAGATGAAGGGAATGTCGTGGTGCGTAATGGAGCAAAGTCTTCACTTGTAGCGAAAGACAAGGAAAAGCAATTCGGAGATCCAGCATTGGTACAGTTGAGAGAGGCAATTTTGAATCACAAAACGTCAGCACTTTCACTCGGCAATGATGACGGTGTCTTGGGGTGTCAAGGGAGGTTATGTGTTCCGGATAAGGATAATCTTCGGGAGAGGGTAATGGCAGAGGCTCATAATTCAAGGTATTTTGTTCACCCAGGTTCTACGAAAATGTATTGCGATCTCAAGGAGATTTATTGGTGGAATGGTATGAAGAGAGGTGTGGCGGACTTTGTGACTAGGTGTTCGAATTGTCAGCAAGTGAATGCCGAGCATCAGAGGCCCGGTAGGTTGGCACAGCTTATGGAATGACCGATGTGGAAATGGGAAATGATCAATATGGACTTTGTGGTAGGGTAACCCCCCACCCAGCGCATGTTCGACTCAATTTGGGTAATAGTGGATCGACTCACAAAGTCGGCGAATTTCTTGCCAGTCAAGTCCATGAATACTGCATAACAGTATGCTCAGTTATATATCAAAGAAATAGTCAGACTCCATGGCACTCCAGTTTCTATTATCTCGGATCGAGGGGCCTAGTTCACAGCTAACCTTTGGAGGAAATTTCAACAAGGTTTGGGTACCCAAGTAAACCTCAGCACAACTTTCCACCCACAGACAAACGGTCAAGCTGAGTGGACTATTCAGACGCTTGAAGATATGCTACGAGCTTGTGTATTATATTTCAAGGGTAGCTGGGATGATCACTTGTCGCTTATAGAGTTTGCTTACAATAACAGTTTCCATGCTAGTATTCAGATGTCCCTTTTGAGGCATTGTACGGAAAGAAGTGTAGGTCTCCGATTGGATGGTTTGAGGTTGGGGAGGCGGAATTGTTAGGACCGGATCTGCTGCGGATTTTTAGGCTTTTACCATTTCAAATTGCTTCGTGAATTTGTACCTTTACTTTATTAATATTTGCGTCCCTTTCCCTTCCATTTTATGTGCAATTTAATTGTTTATTTCTTTCAAGTATTTATTCTTTTCCAAAATCCAAAACTGACATGTTTCCTTGTTTCCCTTTGTAATAGCTTTAAATTACAATTGTTCTATTTATCGCTTTCATAACGTGCAAATACATGACTACATGTTCTATTGCTTATTGTTGCATAACCATGCTCAATATCATACTCCACTCGTGCCAATACAAATCCTATAGCAGTGCTTGATGACTGGTTGCGCTCTTCCTATTTTATACCACCCCTATATTCGGAAAGGCTTATTTGTAGTAAAACTAGTCGATCACTAGTGCACTCAACAGTTATGTGCCTTCCCCATTGGTGTCACGACCCAAATCCCAATTCAGGTCGCGATGGCGCCCAACAGCGGGATTAGGCAAGCCAATATAACTTTCACTAACTGATACCCTTCCCACTCAATCAAACAAGTCCATGGTTACCCATTTATAATAACTAGTATGATACTTCCCTTGAGTGAAGGTAAAGTCATAGTAGATACAAAGCCGAAATAAAACATACACATAGATATACATCCCAAAACCCCAAAAATATATACCGCGTGTGTGCCAGGAACTAGTGTCGCGAGTGTCACGGGCAACTACTGAATATACAATGACTACAACATATATATATATATATATATATATAAAGGGTCTCAGTCTGAATGAAATAGACATGGAGCATAACAAAAGAAACTCCAGGGTGCTGCTAGGAAGACGCCAGGAAAGCAACTCACCATGAAGTATGACCACACTATAAAAAACCTGGCACCGGCCTGAAAATCAGATGGACCAGCCTCCGGACCTGTACAGTCAAGTACAAAAAAGGAAAGAAAGTGTAGCATGAGTACATATATATAAATATGTACCAAGTGAGTATCCCGTCTAATCTCGAAGAAGTAGTGACGAGAGGTCGACTCGATACTCACTAAGGTCCAACGGTCGTAAAGTAGGCAGGATGTAAAGAAAATTGTAGGCAAGTAAAACAATAATCAAGTACAGCAATACCCGGCGTCAAATAACAAACTCAAATTAAACAAGTTTGATATCTCTCAATCTCGTCGTGGCGTACGGCCCGATCCCACCGTGGTAGTCTCAATCTCGCCCTGGCGTACGGCCTGATCCCACCCTGGTAGTCTCAATCTCGCCGTGGCGTACGGCCCGATCCCACCCTGGTAGTCTCAATCTCGCCGTGCCGTACGGCCCGATCCCATAATATAATCAATCATCACTCTACCGTGGCGTACGACCTGATCCCATAATATAATCAGTCATCATTCTGTCGTGGCGTACGGCCCAATCCCATAATATAATCAATCATCACTCTGCCGTGGCTCTCTTATCACCTCTTAAATCAAGCGAAGTACCACACGTTCAAAGACAACAATACTAATCACACAAGTATACAAGTAATATCTATTCTACAACAGAGGAGAACAATGAGTATGATGTGTCCTAACTACCCGGACGAAGCAGTAATAGCCACTACGTACGGACTCTCATTACTCGATGCTTACATAGCCCCCAAACAAGATCACATAGCAAACAAGGTTACCTAGAGGGACATTTTCCCTTTTACGAGGTTAGAAAGGAGACTCACCTCGATAAATGCACTCCTCGGACCAAGGACCAGATCAAAAGATGCGCCCGAAACTCTGAAACTACTCTTGACGGTTCACAACTAGCCAAACATAACATAATTGAATCAATTTAAGGTTCAATAAGGAGAATTAGCAAGAATTCCTAAAGTTTAACATTCTTGGCGATTTTTGAAATTTCGATCCCGGGCCCACGCTTTCAGATTTTGAAAATTCTTGAAGGATTAAATTACCCGTAGTCTAAGGATCGTAATTACATAATTTATTTAGGAATTCAATGGCTAAGAAGGGGTAATTCACTAATTTTCCAAAATCCCATTTACAACCCAAAACCTAGATTTTTCCAAGAATTAGTAGTTGATTTCTTTGTTAATTCATGTATGAAACTAGATAAATGAAAAGAATTTACTTACCTCTACTGAATTTGGGTCAAGAGAAGGTTCTTGATGCTCCTAGAACTCTCTAATGGAGGTGAAAGGGTTGAAAAATGAAGAAGACCCGTGTTTGGAACTTAAATATAGGCTGCCTACAGGGACTCTCGCACCAGCGACTTTGGGGCCGCAGCTGCAGTCCCGCACCTGCGAAGAATTGGCCGCACCTGCGGAGGCTGGGCCCTGGGAGCTGGGGTCGCACCTGCGAGGGGAAGTCCGCACCAGCGAACTCGCACCTGCGGAGGATTTCTGCACCAGCGGACTCGCACCAGCGGGCACAAATCTGCACCTACGGAGGTAGAGGGGTGTATGGGCTTTCCGCACCTGCAAGGCTAGGACCGCAGGTGCGGTCACACCAGAAGCAGCTACACCAGCAGTGGATTTTGCTGGTTTTTGGCCTCGTGCGGGGTTTGGGAAGCCCTTGGGCCCACCCGAGCCTCCAAAAAAATATACCAACAAGTCCCAAATCATATGACGGACTCGCTCGGGCTCACGGAACACTTCAAACATCACTAGAACTTGAAACCACCCTCCGAACCCCCTTGAATTCAAACTTAAGACTTTAAGAACTCTGGATTTCATTTCATTGCGCTGGACGAGTCTATACTACTCGGAATGACCCAAAGTATTGCAGACAAGTCATAAATGACTGTACGGAACTATTGCCGGTCCCGGAATTCCATTCGGACCCCGATAGCATAAAGTCCCGTTCCACGCCAAATTCTAACTAAAGGAAATTCTGATTTCCATTTCGGGCGCTGAAATGCTCCCGGGTCATCAGAAACTCGAGCCGAACATATGCCCAAGTCCGAAATCATCATCCGGAGCTAATGGAGCTGTCAGAACTCGATTCCGAGGTCGTTTGCTCAAAATGTTGACCAAAGTCAAACTTGGCCAAATAGGCCAGCTGTAAGGAACCAAGTATTCCTAAACCATCCAAATCATTCCCAAATCCCGGGCCACCCACTCCCACGAGTCATAAAGCACGAATAGCCACTATGGAAGGTTTCATTTAAGGAAACAGGACCCTGATACACAAAACGCTCGGCTGGGTCATTACATTCTCCCCTTCTAAAACAAACGTTCGTCCTTGAACGGGATTAGAATCATACCTGGAGTGCTGAATAGCTGTGGGTATCTGCTCCGCATGTCCCGCTCGGATTCCCAAGTCTCCTCCTCAACTGGTTGGCCTCTCTACTAGACCTTAACCACGGAAACAGTCTTAGACATCAACTAGCGATCTTGCCTATCAATAACGGCCACTGGCTCCTCCTCGTAGCCCAACTTCTCATCTAACTGAATAGTGTCGTAATCAACCACGTGCGAGAAGTCGGCGTGATACCTCCGAAGCATAGATACATGAAATACTGGGTGAACTTCTGATAAGGCTGGAGGCAAAGCAAGCTCATAAGCAACCTCTCCAACCCGCTTCAACACCTCGAAATGACCTATAAACCTAGGGCTCAGCTTGCCTTTCTTCCCGAATCCCATAATGCCCTTCATCGGCGAAACCTTCAACATAACCTTATCTCCCTCCACGAATGATACATCACGTGCCCGCTGGTTTGCGTAGCTCTTCTGCCGAGACTGTGATGTACGGAGCCTCTCTTGAATAATCTTCACCTTTTCCAAGGCATCTCTGACCAGATCTGTAACGTATAACTTGGCCTCACCAGGCTCAAACCACCCAATCGGAGAACGACATCGCCGACCATATAAAGCCTCAAATGGGGCCATCTCGATGCTGGACTGATAACTATTATTGTATGCAAACTCCGCCAAAGGTAGGAACTGGTCCCACTGACCCCCGAAATCAATCACGCAAGCCCTGAGCATATCCTCCAAAATTTGAATTGTACGCTCTGATTGGCCATCAGTCTGAGGGTGAAAAGCTGAACTGAGGTCTATCTGAGTTCCCATCTCGCTATGCCAAGCTCTCCAGAAGTGCGAAGTGAACTAAGGACCCCGATCTGAAATGATATACATTGGCACACCATGCAACCGGACTATCTCACTAAGATAAATCTGAGCCAACCTCTCTGTAGTGTAAGTGGTAGCCACAGAAATGAAATGCGCCGATTTGGTCAGTCTGTCCACAATGAACCAAACCACGTCAACCTTACGCAAGGTCCGAGGCAACCCAAACATGAAGTCCATGGTGATACGCTCCCATTTCCACTGAGGAATGGGCATTTGCTGAAACAAGCCTCCTGGCCGCTGATGCTCGTACTTAACCTGCTGACAATTAAGACACCGAGCCACATGCTGAACAATGTCCTTCTTCATCCGCCTCCACCAGTAGTGTTGCCTCAAATCACGATATATCTTCGTCGCTCCTGGGTGAATTGAGTACCGAGAACTATGCGCCTATCCTAGAATCCTTTCCCTCAGGCCATCAATATCAGGATTAGACAATCGACCCAGGAGTCGCAGAACACCATCCTCGCCTAAGTTAACCTCCTTGGCCCTGCCCTCGACCACCATATCCCGGAGCTATGCTAGACATGGATCATCAAACTGTCGAGCCTTGATCTCTCCCAATAATGAAGGTTGCGCAACCACATGAGCCAAAACTCGACGAGGCTCGGAAAGGTCCAATCTCACCAATCGATTGGCCAAGGACTGAATGTCCAAGGCTAAAGGCCTCTCCTCAGCTGAGATGTAGACCAAACTACCCATACTCGTTGCCCGCCTTCTCAAAGCATCCGCTACCACATTCGCCTTGCCCGGATGATACAGAATAGTGAGATCATAGTCCTTCAATAACTCAAGCCACCTCCGTTGCCTCATATTAAGGTCCCTCTGCTTAAGCAAGTACTGCAGGCTGCGGTGGTCAATATATACCTCACAAGATACACCGTACAAATAATGTTGCCATATCTTCAAAGCATGAACAATTGCCGCCAACTACAAATCGTTCACGGGGTAATTCTTTTCATGAACCTTCAGCTGTTGCGAAGCATAAGTAATAACCATGCCATCCTGCATCAACACACATCCCAACCCGACGTGCGAGGCATCGCAATACACTGTATACACTCTAAACTCCGAAGGCAATGATAACACTGGTGCTGAAGTCAATGCTAACTTGAGCTTCCAAAAGATCGCGTCACAATCGCCAGACCACCGATATGGAGCATTCTTCTGAGTCAATCTAGTCAATGGGGCGGCAATAGAAGAGAATCCCTCCAGGAATCGACGGTAATAACCTGCTAAACCCAAAAAACTCCTGATCTCTGAAGCTGAAGTAGGACGTGGCCAACTCTGAACTGCCTCAATATTCTGCGGATCAACCTTGATACCCTCACCTGAAACCACATGCCCCAGAAATGCCACAGACTCTAACCAGAACTCACACTTGGAGAACTTAGCATATAGCTTCTGCTCTCGCAAGGTCTGAAGTACAACTCTCAAATGCTGCACGTGCTCTCCCAGGCTCCGTGAGTAGATCAATATATCATCAATGAAAACAATCACGAAGGAGTCGATATACGGCCAGAATACCCTATTAATCAAGTCCATAAACGCTGCTGGGGCATTAGTCAAGTCGAAGGACATCACTAAGAACTCATAGTGGCCATATATGGTGCGAAATGCAGTCTTCGAGACATCAGAAGCCCGAATCTTCAACTGGTGATAACCTGACCTCAGATCAGTTTTAGAGAACACACGAGCACCCTGTAGCTGATCAAACAAATCATCAATGCGCGGTAGAGGATACTTGTTCTTGATGGTCACTTTATCCAACTAGCGGTAGTCAATACACATCCGCATAGACCCATCCTTCTTCTTCACAAATAGGACTAGAGCACCCCACGGCGACACACTCGGCCTAATAAACCCCTTGGCCAACAACTCCTCAAGCTGCTCCTTCAGTTCCTTTAGCTCTTTAGGATCCATACGATGGGGAGGAATAGAAATAGGCTGAATATCTGGTGCCAAATCAATGCAGAAATATGCATCTCGATCTGGAGGCATGTCTAGAAGATCTGAAGGAAACACCTCTGGAAACTCCCGAACGACAGGCACTGAATCAAGGGTAGGAGACTCGGAGGTGGTGTCTCGTACATAAGCAAGGTAAGACAGACACCCTTTCTCGACCATATACTGAGCTTTCATGAAGGAAATGACCCGGCTGAAGGCACTAACTGAAGAACCCCTCCACTCTAACCTCGGCGACTTAGGCACGACTAATGTCACTATCTTGGCATGGCAATCCAGGATAGCATGATGAGGGGATAACCAATCCATGCCCAATATGACCTCGAAATCAACCATATCTAACAACAACATGTCGGATCTGGTCTCCAACTCACAAAAGGTAATTATACAAGACCGGTAGACCCGGTCTACCATTATAGAGTCGCCCGCAGGAGTAGATACATACAAGGGAGGACCCAAAGACTCACAAATAACATCCAGCAAATGGGCAAATAAGGGTGAAACATATGAATAATAGACCTTGGATCAAATAGTACTGAAGCCTCTCTACCACAGACCGAAATAATACTTGTAATCACAGCGTCTGATGCCACTGCGTCTGCCCTGGCTTGAATAGCGTAAAATCTCGCCGGAGCACCCGATGTCCGATCTCCCCCAGGATGAGCTGGAACTGAACGACCCCCTTCATGACTGGCCTTCCCCTCTAGGACGGCCCCTGCCGATCTGACCTCCACCCCTAAGTGGTCGTGCTGCTGGTGTTGTAATCATAGGCTGCTGGCTTTGCTGCACGGCCATGCCCCAATTCCTAGGACAAAACCTCCATGCGTGACCCGGATCCCCACACTCGAAGCAACCCCCTAGCACTACTGCTTGCTGCCCTGAAAAGGAGGAACCCTGACTAGCTGAAGAGCGGTGTGAATCCCCTGGTAAAGCACTAGGATAAGAACTGGAGGATCTCTGATGGCTATAATAACTGCTGGGTGCACTCTGGATGGCTGAAGGATGATAGGAGCGCTCTGGCATGGCGCTAAACTGGGGCCTGACTGGAAAAACCCTAGGAGATACTGGAGGTGCTGAATAGGAAGGCCTGCTGAACCGGACACCTCCGTACTGACCCCTGACCCTAGCTGGAGCCCCTCTGAAGTCGCCTACAAACCTGGCCCTCTTGTCATGCTGACCCTAATGACCTGGCTGACCCTGCTCCCTGCCCCTCACACGGTAACCCTCGATACGTCGAGCTATCTTGACTACAAGTTGATATGGGGTACCCATATCTACCACTCTGGCCATGGAAGTCCTTATACCCGGATGTAAGCCTGCCACAAACTGTCGAACCCTCTCAGCATCTGTGGGCAATATCATGAGAGCATGGCGAGACAACTCTAAGAACCTGGCCTCACAATCTGACACAGACATCTGCCCCTGCTCTAACCTCTCAAACTGACCCCGAAGCTCCTCCTTCACAGATGGTGGAATGTATCTGTCCAAAAATAACTGAATAAACTGCTCCCAAGTAACTGGTGGCGACCCTGCTGGCCTACTAAGAACATATGACTTCCACCAGCGATGAGCTCTGCCCTCAAGCTGAAATGTCGTGAAATCTACCCCATGTGACTCTAATATCTTCATGTTGTGCAGCCTGTCCCTGCACCTCTCGATAAATTCCTGTGCATCCTCTCCTCGCTCACCCCCGAAGGTCGGTGGGCGAAGTTGGGTCCATCTACCCAGCAGCTTATGCTGGTCTATCTCTGCAACTGGCCTGGACTCTGGTGCTGCCACCCCAGGCTGAACCCCAATCACTGGTGGAATATTTTGAGTACGATGTACTGCTGCTGCTGGTCCTGTAGCCTTAGTGGTAGAGGTCTGAACTACCCTTCGTGCCTAAGAAGCAGCAGGATCTGATGGAAGTACCCTCGTCTGTGACATAGTATCCATGAACATCAGCATACGACCCATGACCTCCTGGAAGCCTGGCGCCATCATAAAATCAGCTGGTGGTGGAACTACTGGAGGCAGCTCATCCCGCTCCTCAACATAAAGATCCTCAATCGGTGCAACCGGTACAGCTCTGGGATTCCCTCGCCCCCTACTACGAACAGGAGCCCTACCCCTGCCCCTACCACGGCCTCGAGCGGCGGGGGTAGCAGCCTCCCTTAGATCAGGAACATGTGAAGCACGCGTCCTTACCATATGTGAGAGAATAGAAGAACAGGTTTGAGTACATCATTGGTTGCACGATAGGATATGAACAAAATGAGTTTCATAACGCCCTATAGCCTCCTGAAGATAAGTACGTACGTCTCCGTACCAACCCGCAAGACTATACTGGGTTTGCACGTGACTCATGAGACTACGTGAACCTAAGGCACTGATACCACGTTGTCATTACCCAAATCCCAATTCAGGTCGCGATGGAACCAAACAGAGTGGTTAGGAAAGCCGATATAACTTTCACTAAGTCATACCATTCCCACTCGATCAAACAAGTCCATGGTTACCCATTTATAATAACTAATATGATACTAGCCTTGAGTGAAGGTAAAGTCATAGTATATACAAAGACGAAATAAAACATACACATAGATATACATCCCAAAACGCCAAAAATATATACCGCGTGTGTGCCAGGAACTAGTTTCGCGAGTGTCACGGGAAACTACTGAATATACAATGACTACAACATATATATATATATACAGGGTCTCAGTCTGAATGAAATAGACAGAGAGCATAACAAAAGAAACTCCGGGGTGCTGCTAGGAAGTTGCCAGGAAAGCAGCTCACCGTGAAGTATGAGTACATATATATAAATGTGTACCCAGTTAGTATCCCGTCTAATCTCGAAGAAGTAGTGACGAGAGGTCGACTCGATACTCACAGAGGTCCAACAGTCGTAAAGTAAGCAGGATGTAAAGAAAACTGTAGGCAAGTAAAACAATAATCAAGTACAGCAATACCCGGCATCAAATAATAAACTCAAATCAAACAAGTTTGATATCTCTCAATCTCGCCGTGGCGTACGGCCCGATCCCACCCTGGTAGTCTCAATCTCGTCGTGGCGTACGGCCCGATCCCACCCTGGAAGTCTCAATCTCGCCGTGGCGTACGACCTGATCCCACCCTGGTAGTCGCAATCTCGCTGTGGCGTATGGCCCGATCCCACCCTGGTAGTCTCAATCTCGCTGTGGCATACGACCCGATTCCACCCTGGTAGTCGCAATCTCGCCGTGGCGTACGGCCCAATCCTATAATATAATCAATCATCACTCTACCGTAGTGTACGGTCAGATCCCATAATATAATCAATCATCACTCTGCCGTGGCATACGGCCCAATCCCATAATATAATCAATCATCACTCTGTCGTGGCTCTCTTATCACCTCTTAAATCAAGCCGAGTACCACACGTTCAAATACAACAATACCAATCACACAAGTATACAAGTAATATCTATTCTACAACAGAGGAGAACAATGAGTATGATGTGTCCTAACTACCCGGACGAAGCAGTAATAGCCACTACGTACGGACTCTCATCACTCGGTGCGTACGTAGCCCCCAAACAAGATCACATAGCAAACAAGGTTACCTAGAGGGACATTTTCCCTTTTACGAGGTTAGAAAGGAGACTCACCTCAATAAAAGCACTCCTCGGACCAAGGACCGGATCGAAAGATGCGCCCGAAACTCCGAAACTACTCTTGACGGTTCACAACTAGACAAACATAACATAATTGAATCAATTTAAGGTTCAAGAATGAGAATTACTTGAACGATTCGTAGACCGCAGGTGCGGTCACACCAAAAGAAGCCACACCAACAGTGGATTTTGCTGGTTTTTGGCCCCGTGCGGGGATCGGGAAGCCGTTGGGCCCACCCGAGCCTCCGACAAAATATACCAACAAGTTCCAAATCATATGATGGACTCGCTCGAGCTCACGGAACACTCCAAACATCACTAGAACTTGAAACCACCCTCCGAACCCCCTTGAATTCAAACTTAAGACTTTAAGAACTCTAGATTTCATTTCATTGCGTCGGACGGGTCTATACTACTCGGAATGACCCCAAATTTTGGAGACAAGTCATAAATGACTGTACGGAACTATTACCGGTCCCGGAATTCCATTCGGACCCCGATAGCATGAAGTCCCGTTCCAGGCCAAATTCTAACTAAAGGAAATCCTGATTTCAATTTTGGGCGCCGAAATGCTCCCGGGTCATCAAAAACTCGAGCCGAACATACGCCCAAGTCCGAAATCATCATCCGGAGCTACTGGAGCTGTCATAACTCAATTCCGAGGTCGTTTGTGCAAAATGTTGACCGAAGTCTAACTTGGCCAAATAGGTCAGCCGTAAGGAACCAAGTGTTCCTAAACCATCCAAATTATTCCCAAATCCCTAGCCACCCGCTCCCGCGAGTCATAAAGCACGAATAGTTTCTATGGAAGGTTTCATTTAAGGAAACAGGACCCTGATATGCAAAACAATCGGCTGGGTCATTACACTTGGGTTGTCCACTCAAGGGTACCATTCTAAGACCCCATAGAAACCTTACTCTGTTATACTGTGCATGCATCATGGTAAACCCTAGACGTGTTAGTGTGTTGTCCGCACAATAACCCTTTAAGACAGCCTCGTTCAAAGTCCACCGGGTGTTCATAATCCCAACGGACATTATCATGTTCTGTGCATTTATTTGGGGAACTAAATGCTTTTATGCTATTCATAAATGTATAAATAGTCTAGTCCGGCAGGGGTAAGGGCCTTATTATGTTTGTCTTGAAGAAATATGAGGCACGAGGTCCCTAGATTTTGCATGGTCAACAACTTCCCTCCAATTCTCCTGAACTAGTGGGAGGATCTTCACTCAAGTGATAAGAAACAAGTCAAGAAATACTTGGGTAACTTACCGTCTCTCCTATACATCCAACCCAACAACATGTTGATCGAGGTTGCCACCTTATTTTTCGATAATAAAAGAGATGTGTTCCGCTTTGGGAACATTGAGATGACACCGCTGCTAGAAGAGATAGGTGGACTAGCTGGGTTAGTCTGGGAAACTCCTGGGTTATTGGTGCCCGAAAATCGCACAGGTAAGGGTTTTTTTAAAATGATGGGCCTGAAGAAGAATGTCGAGTTAGAATGTTTGAATTATTTGTACATACCTTTTGATTACTTATATGAAAGGTACAGTCACAGCAAGTTGTACCGTACTCACCATGACGAATTTCCATCATGTCTTTGGGACATATTCACCGTATGGTATTTGTCTTCATTGTTTGCTTCCTGGGGATGATCGTGTTTCCAACAAAGAAAAAAAGGATTCACACTATGTTATCCATGGTAACCAAGACCTTTATTGAGGGAATTGACGGGAAAGCCTTCAGCATCGTCCCGATGATCATAGCGGACATTTACCGAGCTGGAACGCTGTCAAAAGGGATCTTAGAACTTCGAGGGTTGCAATATGTTACTAAAATTGTGGCTCTTAGAACATCTCCAAAAGGGTCAGTACGAGCTAGAATTTCTGCGAAGGGCGTGGAACGACCACATCGTTGTCCATCACCCCAAGCGGATGACATATATCCCCGACAGATTTTCTCAGCCAGAGACTGCCAAGGAGGGGGTAGAATCCTTTGATAATCTCACTGAGGAGCAGGTACCGTGGATGTTTGAGTGGTTTCCAATGGGCGAATGCATCATCAGGTCCAGGGATGCGCCACACTTGGTGCTAATCGGGTTGAGGGGAATATATCCTTACGTTCCTCTCTTAGTCATGAGGCAAGCAGGCAGAAAGCAAGTTGTACCAAGGGTCGACAAGATGAGCCATTTCCGAGCTGACTTTCAGGATGATGATATTCCCTACAAGTGCCAACCCAACATATGTGGCACTGTAGGATCATAATGGAAAAGTGTAAACACCCGTAAAATTTCATGTCTAAAATAATGCCCGAATAGGTCCCTGTGTTGTTATAACTGTAAAATTTCTTAAAGACGGACCCTTTTGAGTAAAAAGTACCTCGGGACTTAAAAGATAAAATTTTCCAGAATTGCGCAGATCTGCGGTCCACTATGCAATCGCAGATCAGGTATGCGGACCGCATAGTGGTCGCATACCTAGACAGCCTGCTGTAAAATTTGAGGACACCTATGGGGCCCAAGATGCGATCACATTTCGAGAATGCGGGCCGCATATTGTTGCATTCTTGTACCTTGGTTCTTGCGCAGGGAGTTATGCGACGCACTATGAGATCGCATAACATGTATGCGAACCGCATAATGGTCACATACTAGGGTATTCCGGTTCCTCTTTTGGCCCACTTGAGGGCCAACTATGCGACAGAAATGCGGACCGCATAGTAGGAATGTGATCGCATTCCAGACCGCATTTCCTGCTTCGGGGCTCTTTTAATTTCTAATTTTACACCCGCCCCCCAGTTTAATAAAACACCCCTCCCCTTAATTTTTAGCATGCATCTGAACAAAAATAGAGAGAAGTGAGAGTGGGTTCTAGAGAGAGAAGTCCTCCTCTTCCCCAAATCAAATTTTCAAATATCGCTCAAGCCCGGAACTATCGAGTAGTCTTCGTCTTCTTCACTCTAAGAGGTAAGTCCCCACCCTATTTCCTTTTAATTATCAAGTTTTAGCTAAAAAGGGGAAGAACACATGAGCTAATTGTGAAAATAAGAGATAAGACTTGCATGCATGTGAATAATCTTCCATAACCTACTAAAGGGAAGCTAGTTAAAGTAATTTTTCACTAAAAAGGGTTTAGTTAAGCTAAGGGACCACATGTTGTTTGATAAAAAGCTCAAATGAATTCAAGATTCCTAATTCTAAGGTAAATGTGTCGCATTGTGAACTAGATTGACGGTGCTAGACAGTTCGGTAAATTGTGATAGATATTAAAGGGTAATTTCGACTCGAGGTATGTATGGCTAACTTTAATCTTCGTAGAGTCACCTTGTTGTTGTCCGAGCATTTGGTATGAGTTTCTTGCTGAGCTTATGTGAAATTGATTGTACGGCTGTGTTAAAGTGTAAGATTTGATTCTCTGATTTTCTTAGTCGATTACCATGCTAATTGAAATTGTGAAAGGTGATTTCTTTGTGATTACTCTATCATGTACAAGGTTCGTTAAATGCTTGAATATGTTGGTATGAAAGAATGGTAACGGACCAAAATGTGTGAATGTATCTAAGTACTAGGGGCTGAGTAGCAAGCGATGCAAAGGAGTTGTGAATTGATTTAATTGAACTAAATGACTATGCCAATATCGTATATGACTTATTGTTTGGAAAAGATTATTGTGGCGTGATTTCATACGGATTGTTGGTTGTAATGAATTTATGTTCTTGTTGGTGAAAATCTTTGTGGTTGAATTAATGGTTGATAAAGACTATTGTGAAAACATGATTGTTTGGTTGTTGTGAAATTCTACTATTGATGATGTGAAGCCTTGTGATTGAATTGTGGGCTATTATTGTTGCTATGAAATATGATTGCCCGGTGGGATCGGGTTGCACGCCGCAACAGGAGGAATAAGGGTGATATGTGAGAAGTAATAAGGGCGGAATGTGATTGTACGGTGGGATCGCGTTGCGCGCCGCAACAGAATGTAATAAGGTTGAAATGTGATTGTCCGGTGGGATCGGGTTGCACGCCGCAACAGGAGGAATAAGGGTGATATGTGAGAAGTAATAAGGGCGGAATGTGATTGTACGGTGGGATCGCGTTGCGCGCCGCAACAGAATGTAATAAGGTTGAAATGTGATTGTCCGGTGGGATCGGGTTGCACGCCGCAACAAGAAGTAATAAGGGTGGATTTTTGAGAAGGAATAAGGGTGGAATATGATTGTGTGGAAATAAGAATCTGTGAAATTGGCTAATTCATACGGAACAATGTGTATTTTGAACACGGGGTAATGCGTTGGGTAGAAAAGGCAATCCAGGTCTGCTTGACTGGGTTCATCCGATTAGGCGCCGGTCTCGTCCCTCGGTTTTGGGGCGTGACAAAAAGAATACAATTGAACAGGACAGGTACCACGCAGGATGAACACCTTTCTACCCAGGATGGTTGGAAGACGACTTGGATGGATTAATCAGGCCAAGGATCGGTCGAGGCCACAGAATCATAAATGAGAGTGCCGAGGCTCAGGTCAAGTATAATCGGTTGCACAATAGGATTCATGAGTCTGAGAATGAGCACCGTGAGATACATGAAACCAATAAAAGGTTGATCGGGGAATGGAAAGACATGGCCATCCGTTCCAACAAGAAGCTAGAATACTTGGAGCGAGGCATAGTGGAGCTGGAAGGTAAGATCATCAAGAGGGTTGAAGACTATCAGAAATATGAGAGAAACGAAGGAGGGCACTTGGGTAGGGCATACCTACTGCTGGGACTGTGTGATCTAGGGAACCTGTTCGATGGGATCAAGGAGGCCGAATCTGGGGAAGGTCCTTCTGGGACCAAGTAGGATCGGATTTCTTTTTTTGTTTTACCAATGTAATAAGGCCAATGGCCCTTAGTGACTTGATCACCTGCTTATTATTTTAATATCATTTTGGATTCGTATATTTTTACATTAGGCATTTTGGCATTTAAGTTCCCAAAATCAATTTGTCGCTAGGCCTACCTCGGGCACAACGAGGCTCCCAAATTAGGACACGCCTTTATATTCCTACACAATGTGTTTAAATACTAAAATATTTTCTCATGATCCTCACTAACTTGGCTACCTTTTGTTTTTGTTTTTGTTTTCTTTCTTTTGATTATTCCCCTCCCCAAAGGTTTGTTCATGCATTCTGGCATCCTCATCATACTACACAAGATCCAGGGGCCCTCCGCTTTCTTCTCCTCCTATTCCACCTAAGGGAAAAAGCAAAGGCAAAGGCAAAATGGAAGATTCGAGCAATATTAGGAATGACAACACAAAGCCAGTGGAATGAACAGAAGCTACCGAAAGTCAAGGTACTCAGGTTCAGAATGACGCTATGACACAACTCGAGCAAATGTTGTTGAAGCTCCAAGGGGAGCTTGACCTTGTCCTAAATTTGGCAAATCTATCATTCTCACTCAGTATTCCAGATGTCAATCAACCAAACATCCAAAACCTCATGCCTCCTCAGAACACACCAAACAGACAGAATCCTCCCACAACTCAACACACAACTCTGCCGAAAAATCCAACTATTCAACCGCAATGCAACACTTGCCACACTCCGAGAAACACCCCACTTATTATCCCTGAACAACTAAACTCCAAAAATGACCACACCTATACCCAGGCGCCAGGCCATCACAACAACCCCATCTACATGGAGACTCTGCCACACTCCACCCAACCCATTTCATACACACCTGAATCCAGTGAGAAGGATTTGCTTATCAAGAATTTGGCTGAAGAACATAAGAAACTGACAAGTTGAGTTCAAGGTGTTGAAGGAAGTAAGGGAGTTGAAGGGATGAACTAGGAAGACCTCTCCATACAGTCAGATGTCGAACTACACGAGGGTTACAAACATCCTAAGTTCGAGATGTTCGACGGTACAGGTGATCTGAGGGTCCACTTGAGGACCTACTGTGATAAGTTGGTAGGAGTAGGAAGAGATGAAAAGATTTGTATGAAGTTATTTATGAGGAGCCTCACAGGGGATGCTCTATCTTGGTACATCAGCCAAGACCATAAAAAGTGGTCCAATTGGGTGAACATGGCATCAGACTTCATGGACCGGTTCAGGTTCAATACGGAGAGTGCGCCAAATGTCTTCGATATTCAAAATCTTAAGAAGAAGCCCACAAAAACGTTTCGTGAGTATGCTACCTTCTGGAGATCTAAAGCAGCTAAAGTCAGGCCTGCCCAAGATGAAGAACAGATGAACACATTCTTTGTCCGAGCACAAGACCCACAGTATTATGAGCGGCTGATGGTGATTGAAAACCACAAATTCTCGGACATTATCAAGTTAGGTGAGAGAATTGAAGAAGGGATCAAAAGCATAATGGTTACCAATTTTGAAGCGTTGCAGGCTACACTGTGGTTGCACAGAGGGATAAATCCCTACTGAAATATCAAACTTACCAAACCCCCAACTCATATATCAACCATCGCCTTCACCAACATACCAAGCACCCTCGCCCACCTGTCAGTCAGCACCTCTACCAACATATCAATCCTCTCCACCACCAACATATCAGCCTACCTCTCTCTAGATATTCACAACCAGCTCATGTTTACCATACCCATAACTCTCAACCATCTCACTACCAGTCATCCTCTGCTCGCCAAAATTTCCCGACATCTCAACCTAACTTCGACCACAGACCGCCCAAGAAATACACTGCCATTGCTGAGCCTATTGACCAGCTATATGAAAGACTGAAAGCTGCTGGTTATGTCACTCTTATCCCTGTTGTAACCCTTGAGAATCCCTCTTAATTGGTTAATCCAAATAAGACATGTCCATACCATTATAGCATGAAGGGGCACACAATCTGCTGGTTATGTCACTCACTGAAAGATAAGATACAATCTCTGATTGATAATAAGGTCATTCTAGATAAGGAATCTACTCCCAATGTCCGCAACAATATGCTCCCAGACCATAAGGGTGGAGGCATCAATATGATCGAGATTGAAGAAGATTGGTACCCAGAGGGGTCGATCGGGTTGATCATAGAAGGTGATGCCCCAAAGAAACTAGCAGTCACTCTTAATCCTATCATAGTACAGATTCGGCAATCCGGAGATGTTGAGGTAACGACGTCAGCCCCATTTGAGTTTGAAGTGGCACCACCTGTAGATGCACCTGCCATTCGAGGTTGAAGTTATGCCACCTGCTAAGGCACCCGTCCCATTCTAAGTGAAAGTAACTACACCAATCACAGTGGCAGTGTCAACCACGCCACCCTTTTACACCAACGATGTACCATGGGATTATGTAGCCGAGGCAAGAAGGAAAGACAAGATCAAGATAGAAGAAGCTAATGCTGCACAGGGAATGACAAGGACCGGTAGGGTATATACAACTGAACACTTGATAGAGTCCAGCAAACAGGCTTCCAACAGTCCACCCATCATTGAGACAGGCCAAGACGATCTCTAGAGGAAAGTGCAGGCCAAAGAATACTCAGTCATCGATCAGTTGAACAAAACCCCGGCCTAGATATCCATTCTGTCATTGCTAAAGAATTTAGAGACGCACAAAAATGCTTTGATGAAAGTGCTGAACGAAGCATATGTTCCAAATAACATCACCTGCGGAGAAATGGCCAATATGGTAGGTCAAGTGCTGGAGAGTCATAAGATCACTTTCTATGAGGACAAACTGCCACCTGAAGGGTTAAGTCACAACAAATCACTACACATCATTGTGCAATGTGAGGACCACTTCATCACCAAAATTCTGATTGACGGGGGATCCAGCCTCAACATCTGTCCATTGACAACACTCAAGAAATTGGGCAAGGGACTGTACGAGATAAGAGAAGGGTCGATGAATGTGAAAGCTTTCGACGATTCTCAGAGATCCACCATCTGTGAAATCAGCCTTTGTTTTCAAATGGGACCAGCATGGTTTGAGGTTGATTTTCATGTGATAGAAATATCGGCATCCTACAACCTATTATTAGGACGGCCATGGATACATGCCGCTAGGGCTGTGGCATCAATATTACATCAGGCAGTGATGTTTGAATTGAACCACCAGGAAGTGATCATCCATGGAGATAGCCAGACCATCCCGGTGGTTGAAGGTAGAAGAAGGTTGGGTGGAGAAACCTACCACCATATCGAGCGGGTCAATGAAATAGACAAAGACAAATGGCGGGACAGTAAGATTGAAAGCATACTGAATTGGAGTGGGTATGAGCCTGGCAGAGGACTCGATAAGAATCTGTAAAGGACCTCCAAGCTAATACAGCTCAAACGCCATGGCACCACTTTTGGTCTGGGATACAAATACACAATGCAAGAATACAAGAACTGGTCTCCACCATGGCAAGGTCCTTATTACCCATTGGAACAGTCGATACCGCATCTAGAGCATACCTTTCAGCAGGCCGATATCATATGGGTGTCAGAAGAAGAAGAAACACTGTCGGCCTTGAAGGATCTATTATGGGAAGATGATAATATGGATTGTTGTGTCATCGTTGAGGAGTATGAGGAGGAAGGCCCTTCCATCCAAGCCGTGAGAAAAGGATCATTCCTTAAGAACTGGATTGTCAGAACATCCAGGGCCCGACGAGTCCCGGAGTAGCAAGGCTGAACAAGCATTGTCTATTTTTATTTTCTCGCTAAATGATTTCCTTTTCGCATTTCCATTTTTTGCAATAAGATCTTCAATGTTCCAAAGCATTTGCTTAAATTATCAAAACGTTTTTATGAATCAATATTTATTATTACTATTTTTCTCTCATAAATTCTTTCAATATATCATTACTATTTCCTATCTTGATGAACCAATGACTGTGACATGCAATGAGACAATGCAACAAACGGACAGTGATTCATAAGAAGAGGATGATATCATACATGATAAAGTTGTCAAAGAAGTTGAGAATTTTGAGAACATACCTAAGTCCAACCTAGACGAGACTGAGGTCGTCAAACTAGGAGATTAAGAAATTGTCAAAGAAACTCGCATCAGCATTCACTTATCGCCATCAGAGAAGAAGGAATACACACAATTCTTGAAAGAAAATGAAGACATATTTGCATGGTCGTACGATGACATGAATGGTCTAAGTACCTCCATTGTGGATCACAAACTTCCAACCAATCCATTGTGCCCGCCAGTAAAACAAAAGCTCAGAAAATTCAAGCCTGACATGAGTTTGAAAATCAAAGAGGAAGTTACCAAGAAAATTAACGCCAAGGTTCTCCGGGTGGTTGAATATCCTACATGGTTAGCCACGATCGTGCCAGTACCTAAGAAGTATGGAAAGGTCAGGGTTTGTGTCGACTACCGGAATATCAACCAGGCCAGTCCAAAGGATGATTTCCCTCTTCCAAACATACACATCCTGATTGACAAGTGTGCCAAGCATGAACTTCAGTCGTTCGTGGATTGTTTCGCTGCATACCATCAGATTTGGATAGACGAGGATGATGCTGAGAAGACGGCTTTCATTACGCCGTGAGGAGTATACTGCTATAAGATGATGCCATCCGACCTAAAGAATGTTGGGGCCACTTACATGAGAGTTATGACCACCATCTTCCATGACATGATACATAAAGAGATCGAGGTATATGTAGATGACATCATCATCAAGTCCAAGAAAGCCACCGACCACATAACAGATCTGAGGAAGTTTTTCAACAGGTTGCGGAAATACAACCTGAAACTAAACCCCGCAAAGTGTGCATTCGGGGTTCCTGCTAGAAAATTGTTTGGGTTCATCGTCAATGGTCAAGGAACAGAATTGGATCCATCAAAGGTCAAAGACATCCAAGATTTACCACCGCCAAAGAACAATAAAGATGTGATGAGTTTCATGGGACGCCTTAACTACATCAGTCGGTTCATAGCCTAGTCCATGGTCATATGTGAACCAATCTTCAAGATGCTTAAAAAAGATGTTTCAACCAAATGGACCGAGGATTGTCAAAAGGCCTTCGACAGAATCAAGGAGTACTTGTCAACATCGCCAGAACCAGATAGACCCTTTCTACTCTACCTCGCAGTATTAGATGGAGCTTTCGGATGCGTTCTGCGGCAGCACAACAAAATAGGGAGAAAATAGCAGGCTATATATTATCTGAGTAAGAAGTTCACTCCATACGAGGCACGTTATTCTCTACTGGAACGTACCTGTTGTGCTCTAACCTGAATGCTAAGGCATTACTTTTGTGCCTACACCACATACCTCATATCGAGGATGGATCCCTTAAAGTACATCTTTCAGAAGTCCATGCCCACTAGCAAGCTAGCCAAGTGGCAAATCATGTTAAGTGAGTTCGACATTGTCTATGTGACTCAGAAAGTTGTCAAATGACAAGCGTTGGCAGACCATCTTGCTGAGAACCCAGTGGATGGAGATTACGAACCCCTGAAAACGTATTTTCCCGATGAAGAAGTGTCATTCATAGGAGAAGATATTGCAGAATCCTATGAAGGTTGGAGAATGTCCTTCGATGGAGCGGAGAATTTCAAAAGAGTCGGCATTGGAGTTGTCCTGGTATCGGAAACTTGTCAACATTATCCGGTATCTGCTAAACTCAGATTCCCTTGCACCAACAATATGGCAGAATATGAAGCGTGCATCTAGGGGCTCAACATGTCCATTGACATGAATATTCAGGAACCGCTAGTAACTGGTGACTCAGATTTGCTAATACACCAAGTACAATGAGAATGGGCTACTAAGAATTCCAAGATACTGTCGTATCTGCACCACATGCAGGAATTGAGAAAGAGGTTCACGAAGACAGAATTTCGGCATACTGTGCCCATGTTGAAGAAGAGGCAGATGGAAAACCATGGTTCCACGATATCAAGGAGTATTTGTCAAAGGGAGATTACCCAGAGCTTGCAAATCATACTCAGAAACACACGCGTCGGAGATTATTCAACAGTTTCATTCACAGTGGAGGAGTCATGTACAGGAGAACTCCCGATTGGGATTATTGAGATGTGTCGATGCGAAGGAAGCCTCTAAATTACTTAAAGAAATCCACGATGGGACATGTGGCCTGCATATGAATGGTTTTGTCTTAGCCAAGAAGATACTCAGAGTCGGTTACTTCTGGATGACCATGGAAACGGACTGCATCCAATATGTCTGGAAATGCTATCGATGTCACATACATGCAGATATGATAAAGGTACCCCCAAACGAGCTCAATGCAACAAGCTCACCTTGGTCGTTCGCCGCCTGGGGAATGGAAGTCATTGGACCAATTGAGCCTACATTCTCAAATGGACGCAGGTTCATCTTGGTAGCAATTGATTATTTCACCAAATGGGTCGAAGCAGCATCCTACAAAGCAGTGACTAACAAAGTCGTGACAAACTTTGTCCGTGACCATATTGTTTGTCGGTTCGGAGTTCCAGAGTCAATCATCACCGATAACGGTTCCAATTTAAACAATGATCTTATGAAAGCCATGTGCGAGACTTTCAAAATCAAGCAAAAGAATTCCACAACCTATAGACCTCGAATGAATGGAGTTGTAGAAGCCGCCAACAAGAACATCAAGAAGATATTGAGAACGATGATTGAGAAGCACAAACAATGGCACGAAAAGTTATCATTTTCTTTGTTGGGTTACCGCACCACAGTCTGTACATCAACTGGGGCAACTCCTTACTTGATGGTTTATGGTACGGAAGCTGTTATTCCAGCCGAAGTGGAGATTCCTTCCTTAAGAATCATACAAGAAGCTGAGCTCAGTGATACAGAATGGATAAAAAGTCGTTATGAGCAACTAGCCCCCATAGACGGAAAAAGGATGAATGTAGTATGTCATGGACAACTTTATCAGAACAGAATGTCCAGAGCCTTCAACAAAAGAGTCAAGACAAGACAGTTCACCCGAGGCAGCTGGTGCTAATGAATATCTTTCCACATCAAGATGAATCCAAAGGGAAATTCTCTCCTAACTGGCAAGGTCCGTATATGGTTCACCGAGTATTGATAGGAGGAGCACTTATACTTGTAGAAATGGACGGAGAAGTTTGGCCAAAGCCAATCAATTCAGATGCAGTCAAATGTTACTATGTGTAATTCTTTATATTTTTACTCACATGATGTAAATTGAACTACGCCTGACCTGATTCCCATTTAAGAGGAGATACGTAGGCAGCCCTATGGGTTCGGTCACAATTCAATAAAATTTTCATTTTTCCCCACAATTGAAAACTGGGGCAGAATGTTGAGGAGGACGCTCAAAAATCCGAAGCACGTTCAGCCGCTCGCAGAGTACGCAACAGTCAGAGACGTCAACTCATCTAACTAGGGAAGAATTTTGAGAAGGACCCTCGAAATTCTGTAGCATGAGAGGTTGCAATGTCTTGAACCGTGTCTCAGCCGTCGGTTCATCTAAATTTCTTAAAATATATATTTTATACTATTTCTTTCGAAAGTGTGCATGCTTGCTTTCATAAAATAGCTCTGTTCAGCAAACGCTACCCCGATGATATGCACAGGATCATCAAACCAAGCCAAGAAAGGCAAGCAGATCCAACAGGGATACGAACCAACCTCTCCCATCTCCAGAACTCACGATTTTTCTTTGGATGCAGGAACGAAGAATAGGCACGCTGAGAAATCTCAAAATTTCAACGCAGTTGCAAATGCCAAATTTACTGTCCACACAAATAACGATCACGTTCAAAGTCACAATTCTCGAAACCATCACACTTGCCGACATTTGCAATCAGCATGAAGGATAACATGCTCCGTAGTCATAGTTTTCGCAACAATCATCATACTTCAATTTGCTACCAACTAAGAAATTTTACTATCATCTGCTATTTATTTTCTTGCATAAGGCTAATCTTCTGCCTTCCCCTTGCATAAGACTAATTATCTGCCTTTCCCTTGCATAAGGCTAATCTCAGCCTTCATATTGCATAAGGCTAAGCTCTACCTTCCATTTGCATGAGGTTAAGCTCTGCCTCCCATTTGCATAAGGCTACTAACCTCTGCCTTCCTCCATTTGCATAAGGCTAATCTTCTGTCTTCCTTTGCATGAGGTTAAACTCTACCTCCATTTGCATAAGGCTAATCTCTGCCTTCCATATCTTGCATAAGGCTAATCTTTGCCTTCCTCCGTTTGCATGAGGTTAAGCTCTACTCCATTTGAATAAGGCTAATCTCTGCCTTCCACATCTTGCATAAGGCTAATCTCTGCCTTCCACATCTTGCATAAGGCTAATCTCTTCCTTCCTCCATTTTCATAAGTCTAATCTTCTGCCTTCTGTTTGCATAAGGCTAATCTCTGTCTTCCACATATTGCATGATGCTAATCTCTACCTTCCACATCTTGCATGAGTCTAAGCTCCGCCTTCATTTGCATAAGGCTAATCTCTGCCTTGATTTGCACGAGACTAAGCTCTGTATCCATACTTGCATGAGGCTAAGCTTTGCCTGCAATTTACTTTTTGATCGAGACTAAGTGCTGTCTCTCCAGCATTATTTACTATGCTTCTCTTTCGAGATAAGCTATGGACTTCAATTCGCAATACTAAGCTCTGTCTTGTCAGCATCATATTATTGCATTTCATGGGCTGAAATATCGCAAACTCGTCCCAAGGCGTCATAGTCTAACGGCATAATCCTCATAGCCGGAAAACACCATGTCATGGCCTGAAGATCTCTCAATTTTTTATATCATTATTCAAAGGCGTCATAGTTCGGAGGCACCATCTTCATGGCCCGAGAACGTCATTTCATGGCCTGGGAATCTCTCATCAAAAAATTCATGGCCCAGGACATCATGGTCTAAGGACGTCATCCCTATCCGTCCAAAGAAAACTTTCATAGTCCAACGGGAACTTGCATCATGTTTAAATTTATGCATAATACACGCTTGTATTGCTTTATTTTGCAGGTTACCCGGCGGGCAACGGCTATACCGGCAGGAGCGATCCTGCTCCAGTTCTCCCAACCATATCAAACCTAACCATTCCAGTAAGTTGTTCACTCATCCAGCCCTAGATATTGCGTCCGTTCTTGCAATGATTTCACCGGTATACTTTGCCGATGGATCCGGAACTACATACGACCTGATTCCTGTAAAACCAGGGATATGTAGGCAGCTTAGAATCCAGGGTGCGGCCTAAATTTCTCAAGTCGTTGCGCTCGGTCAAAATTGGCCATCATATCTTTACCCAATAACTCTTTCATCCTTTTCGGGTAAAGAGGGCCAGCAGTTGATACTCAATTTTTCCTAAAGAATATTTGTAATTGCATACATATCTTCAAAATCATGCATTAATAGCAATTGGCATTTTCCCACAATTTTCCTATATTTTTATTGATTTATTCAGCAATTTATCTCCAATAAATGACCACAAATTACATCACAAATAGTTTCAAAACACTTTCTTGCTCTAATTTATTAGTTTTTGGTCTTATTAAGATTAAATTGCTTCATAATTAGCCAATTTGGCACCCTTTGTCTATAATTGCAATAACTTTGCAATTATAGCCCAATCATATGATTTTATACTACTTTTTATCCATAAATTAACCATGTGCATATTTAAATATTAAATAAACATTTAAACTTTTTTCTATGCATAAAATTCATTTCTTCACAATTATTAGCTATTTTTATTAACCATTTTATTAATTTAATTGGGTATTTAACAAATGGCCTGATTTTATTTCAACTTTAGCCTAATCAAATCAGACCCCAACCCAATTAAATATCCCAAATACCCGTAGGCCCCATCCATTAATTAACCGGCCCAAATTTTTTGTTTGATCGGGATCGTTGATCAATTTGATTAACGGCACAGATCCCTCTTTACCTAATTTAACCCTAGAGACTACCCCCCCCCCCTTCCCATCTCATTTCTCTCTTTCACTCCGCCGTTCACCTCTCATCTCTCTCAAGTTCTCTCTCTGCTAAACCTCTCGCCGGCCTGCTCGCCGGTAACTATGGTGGTTTCACCACCATCCCCAGCCACATGGCTCCCTCACACGCCGGAATTATTGCTACCCTAGAGACCTCAAAGGAACCAGAGGCGGTTCAACTCACCCCATGGTTCATTCATGACTGTCTCAGGCCATTCTTGGTTGTCCGAGTAAGATCCTTCAACCTCCGGCTATAACATGTGATTTCTAAGCCGATTCATTCTCTCTTTGGTTTCTCTCTCTGAAACCCTAATTTTAACTCTTGATTTATTAGATATATAACAAGATAAGATTCTATTCGAGTTATCTTTACCGTTTTCTTAAATATTTCTCTAATTTCTTCTAAAACGACTCATCATCTTCAAATTAGGGTTTCTTGAAATAGCATTTGCTTCTGATTTTAGCATTTTTCTATGATTTTCACCATATTTAAACGTTTATTTAAGTTTTCTCTTTTTATCTGAGTTATTATGTTGAAAATCCTAAGTTTCTTAGTTTCAATCCTTGATTTTGAGTCTGTCTTTGATAATATATTTGCCTAATCTGTATATGTGCTTATTTCTCATGAGCTTTATGAGTTTCTATGATTTTACCCTATTTTTGTTCATCAGTGTTTCTGATTTTTTTTGTTTCTTCCGCCTATATCATGTTTATTTTGTTAATTCGTACTATGCTCTATGTGAATCCCTAATTTTATGTGATTTTACCCTATTTGGCTTATTAGGGTTTCGGATTCTGCCTATTATGTGGTTATTCCGCTTGTTCTCATAAACTTGTGTTAATTTCTCCTAAATCAGTATTATTTTCTATTTTTTTGAATCTTTGAGTCTTTGTGATTGATTCTTCACTGATCTCTTCTGATATTCTCTACTTATTTTAACATTTAAGATATTTTCTTACCTTATTCTATGGTCAACCATGCTGTCAAATTGATTATTAAGCATTTTTCTTAATTAGAACCTGTTGAACCTAGCCTCTATTACATGTTGTGTACTTGTACTATGCTGAAAATATTTCCTTATTTGTTATACTCAGCCTTATACGACTTTCTTCCTGATTTGTCACATGTTCATTACCGTTTGAAGTAACTCCTTAATTGAAGGGAGTACTTACCTTGATTTTATGTAGAATGATTCTAAGTCCCCATAATTACTGCTTAACTTTGATTTTTACCTTATTTGCTACCTGTTCTAAAACTATATTTGCATTTCTCTTTCATTAACACAAGGGACGAACACTTTGGTTCAAAAGCTCTCTCTTTCACACTCAAACTTTATGTTCTCTTTCTGTGCTACTTACTATTATTCTAAGTTAGTCGGCTGCAAGCCAAGGCTAACTATTGTGCTCTCCTATCTTTCACTTTTGTGTTTACTATCTTCTTTATTGGTATGTCCTGATTTCAATTTAAGTCTCAAAGCAATATGTTTATTTTTCTCTTTCAATTCATCATGTTCCTGATTTGTTTCTATCTCTGTTTTTGATGTTCAACATGTAATTAATCTCTTTATATTAGTTATATACTACCTCTTAGGATCAACATGTTTATCCTCTTCTGTAGTCAATATGACTCGATGCCCTTTCATGTCTAACTATTTTAATCTCTCTTTGGCAAAACAACTTGCACTCTAAAGTTACTTGGTTCTGTGTTAATTCTGAAAGTTCATGATGTACCCCAATCCCATGAACCCCTTAAGAGCTTCTAATTCTATATCTATGTAGACCTCTACCTGTCATGTGTTTCCCATCATGTGCTCTATGTGTCCCCATTCCCTATCACCGCTATGTGTAGGTTTGTTCTCCCTGTTTTAGTTCTGTGTTCTTTAAATATTGTTGAGTTGGTTTTGAATACATGTTTGATTTGCTGTTGTTTAGCCATATAACTCTCTCTTTTCAAAGTTGTTTTACTGCATAACTCCCTCTTTTTACTCCACCAAAATTATTTCAAGCAAGTCTCTTTAACACTGTTTTCTCACAAACACCTTTTCAAAACTATGTCAAGCACTCTCACTCTATTCTTAGGTCCTTAAGTTCTGCCCCTCTAATGTGGGACTACTTAGGGATCCCTATGAGATCTCTCTGAACTCTGATGCATTAGAGTTGGCTCTTCCACACTACACTTACAACATTATGGTTGTGAAATCTGGGTGTGAGCACTGCCCGAGATCCGTTGAGGTCCTTAGGGAACTCTGACACACTCGGATATTGATAAAGTCCATGAAACAATTTGAGCAGTTAAGGTTCTGAGATCTGGGCCTATTTGCAGGCTCCCTATAGTGTAAATTCTTGTTTTCTTTATCTATTGATGTAATTCATTCAATATTGGTTTGTAATAATTATTGTAAAGGAATATTGGGGCTGGCTAGTGAAAAAGGGAAGGGTAGATATATAGGTTATCTATGGCAAAGGGTAGAAACCATGCTTTAGGTTTACATTTTCCTTTATGCGCAGTAGAATTCATGTTTGGACCAACACATGCAAAGCATATCATACATTAGATATCATGCTTTTATGCTTCATGTATACGAATTCAGCATCACATCATTTTATCATTTAGAAATTATGCTTCAAGGGCTAAATAATGGCACTAACACAAACTGTTACTTATGCACATTTTTGAAATAATGTCTAACAACGTTGTAGCCTTTTGTGCATTTAGAAATCCTTCTTTAGGAACTTTGCCTAACCTGAAATCACGATTGTGCATTTAGAAATCTTGCTTTAGGAATTTGCATATCCTGAAATCATGTTGTGCACTTAGAAATCCTGCTTAGGAATTTGTATATAAATCATTCTATATTTTATATGTGCATTAGATACCTTGTTTTAGGATCTTGTTCGTACTCACCCAGTCACACCTAGTTAAACTACTGATGCATGAAAAAAGGATATAAAATCAGTCTCACCCTGTCTTAAATAGATTGGCAATAACACTATATTTTGTAACACCTAGAACAGCATGCCTTAGGTGAAATAACTTATGACAATTCTCTCTAATAACTCTGGTAACTATTGTACATTACCCCACGCCTAGGCAAACCTTAGGTAATCAATTTTTGTAAAACTGGAAACTGTCTCCTTTTAGTTTTTACTGCTTAATGGTTAATAGGCTTTAAAAAATCAGTAGGTGAATTGAGAGGTCCCTTCATCTGAAGTTATAAACTAGATCTGCATATTTCCAGTGTTCTGATACTCACCTAGACATCAGGTTTTAGGATCCTGCTTAATAATATTGCCCTTTTTTGTGTTTGAGTCGTGTTGTTTATGTGCATTATATGTGGAGGTAAACACGAGCCTCTAATTTCTTCTTTCTGTCTTATTTGATAAAGTCCCAATTTGTTCTTGCATGTCGCCTTAGTGTTTTCTCCTTTTACCCTCAGGGGTCTGTCTAGAACTGCCCATAGGTAGAGGTCCTAAATTTCTCGGAACCATTAAGAAGGGATGGGAAATAGAGGTCGTTAAATAAAACTCGCTTAAATAACCGCTAAGGGGTGGGAAAGGTTTGATATGGATATGATGACCGGTGCGCTAATGCCACATGTAGCCCCTCTTCTGAGGAGTGATTACCGGGCATTATACCGATGTGATCCTATAGTATAAAATACTTAGGACCCCCCCCCCCTATTCCTTACATATATATGCATAGGTTATAAATATTTCGATTTCAAATCTTTTGAACTTTAGCATATATGCGTGCTTAGACTGCAAAGTTTTTCAAAACCCTTTGCTTGTTTAAACTCTAATTGCTTGTTTGCCACTTGTCTAAATTCACAAAGTTATTGGGCCAGGAACCACAGTTGTAGACTTTGAGGGTGCCTAACACCTTCCCCTTAAAGTAATTTCAAGCCCTTACCCAATCTCTGGTTAACTAATTAGTGTTGTAATGACCCTTAATAGGTGCCCTAACGCAGCATAACTCGTTAGGTGGCGACTCTCCAATTCCTTATATACCCCCTTTCCCAAAAGGAAACGAATTGTCCCGATAATGTCAAAAACCCTAACCGATCTGAAAGGAGAAGGAAAAAGGGGGCACGACATAGTTCAGTTGTGCACCATTAAGCGTCCTGCTTGCATAGTAAATTGGGTGCATAATTTTCTCCTTATGCTTCTCTAACACCGCTCCTATAGCGTAATCACTGGCGTCGCACATCAACTTGAATGGTTGCTCTCAGTTGGTGCAACAATGATGGGTGTGGTAACCAATCTCTTCTTCATCTCCTCAAATGCTAACCTTCAATCATCAGAAAACACAAAGTGCTGGTCTTTTTCAAACAGCTTACATAAGGGGTTAGCAATTTTTGAAAAATCCTTGATGAACTGCCTGTAGAATCCAGCATGCCCAAGGAAACTTCTCATTGCTTTCACTAAAGTGGGTGCTGGGAGCTTCGCAATCACATCAACGTTTGCATGTTCTACTTCAATCGCCTTTTTGGACACTCTATGCCCCAACACTATTCCTTCTTGTACCATCAAATGGCACTTCTCCCAGTTCAGCACCAAATTTGTCTCCACACATCGTTTGAGCACTCTTTTAAGGTTGTGAAGACAATCTTTGAATGAATCCCCTACCACGGAGAAATCATCCATAAATACCTCCATAATGTATTCGACCATGTAGGTGAAAATGGCTAACATACACCGCTGGAATGTGGCCGGTGCATTACAAAGTCCAAAGGGCATTCTCCGAAAGGAAAAGATGCCATACGGACATGTGAACGACGTTTTCTCTCTATCTTCCGGGGCTATTGAGATATTATTGTACCCCGAGTATTCGTCCAAGAAACAAAAATGGGATCGCCCAGCTAACCTGTCCAACATCTGGTCAATGAAGGGCAAGGGGAAATGGTCCTTTCGGGTGGCTACGTTTAGTTTCCTATAATCCATGCAAATACGCCACCCGGTGACTGTACGAGTTGAGATCAACTCATTCTTCTCATTTTGTACAGCAGTCATTTTGCCCTTTTTCGGTACACACTAGACAGGGCTCACCCAATTGCTGTCAGAGATAGGAAAGATGATGCCCGCGTCCACCCACTTGATTACCTCCTTCTTCACTACTTCTTTCATATTTGGGTTCAGCCTTCATTGATGTTCCCTGGAAGGTTTGTACCTTTCTTCCAGATGAATTTTGTGCATGCAAAAGGCCGGG
Source organism: Nicotiana undulata (assembly GCA_005239495.1). NCBI lineage: Eukaryota > Viridiplantae > Streptophyta > Magnoliopsida > Solanales > Solanaceae > Nicotiana > Nicotiana undulata. The sequence goes on from ML288973.1 coordinate 86,235, forward strand.
CTGATACCCTTTAAGTCTGCCATGGTCTAACCAATGGCAGTATTTCACTCCTGCAACACCTGCAGTAATTGTTCTACCTGCACAGCTAGCAAACCAAATGATATAATAACAGGCAAAGTAGAATTGAGACCCAACAAAGCATACCTGAGGTGGGCTGGAAGTGGTTTCAGCTCCAGTTATGGTTGTCTCTATTGATGGTTTTGCAGGTGGTGAAGCTCTCTCGTCTAAATAAAGGGGCTCGAACTGAGGTTCCCTCTTCCAAAATCCTTGGCCTTCGAGTTCCATGACCCACTCTGCCAACCCTTCACCATCCATCTCCTCTAAATTTGTCAAGCAGGCTCCCAATGGATCTTTGTCATTAAGGGTCTCATCTTCGTCATGCAGGATCACATCCACAGCCTCCACTAGTGAGCAATTTGCATATTCACTAGGACTCCTCATGGATTGATGGACGTTGAATATCACTTCTTCATCGTTCAACCTCATTTTTAATTCCCCAGTCTCGCAATCAATCAGTGCTCTCCCAATGGCTAAGAATGGCCTTCCCAAAATGATGGGTATCTCCTTATCTACCTGGCAATCCAGAATAACAAAGTCTGCAGAGAATACGAATTTCCCCACTTGCACCAGCACATCATCAATAATCCCCGTTAGTTTTTTAACGTTACGGTCAGCCAGTAGCAACAGCATCGAAGTCGGCCTAGCTCTGCCAATGCACAGCTTTGTGTAGATTGCCAAAGGCATCAAGTTTATGCTGGATCCTAAGTCACATAATGCTTTTGCAAAATCATAACTCCAAAATAAGACACGGAATAGTAAAACTACCTAGATCAGACATCTTTTGAGCCATGGCTCTAGTCACTACCGCACTGCATGTCTGTGTCAGAGTTATAGTGGACATGTTCAGAAAGTCAAATTTTTGCGACATCAGGTCCTTCATCATCTTTGCATATCCTGGCATTCCCCTCAAAGCATCCATCAAAGGAATATTCAGCTGAATCAGACGAAGCATCTCCATGAATTTCCTGTATTGATATTCTTTCTTTTGTTTTACCAATCTCTAACGAAATGGTGCAGGCATCACGTTTTGTCCACTTCTTGATGGTTTTTATTTGTTGGAATTTTGTTGCACAAGAGGTACCACCTATTCTGAGACTTGTTCACTCTCTTTAGCCTTACCCTTATCCACCGGTGCATGTGCCTATTCAATCACCACTTCAATGAGTTTTGTTGATTCATCTCACTAATGGAATTGGAGTGGTTGGTGTAGTCTCTCTTCTGGGTTGAGCAACTTCTTTCTCCCTATCTAAATCTCTCCCATTCCAGAGACTTGTTGCCATCAGCTGATTCAGGTTTTGCTCCTTTGGGTTAATGTTCGTGTCTGTCGGCAATGCTCCCTGGGGGCGGTTGTTTAAGGCCATGGACAGCTGCCCCAGTTGAGCTTCAATGCCCTTAATTGTTGAGTCATATGCTGCCAACTTTTTCTGCATCTTACCATTTGTTCCAATGAGTTGTTGCAGCATACCCTTGATTTCTACCATATTTTTGTCTTGATGCTGATGAGGTGGCTGATATGCCAACTGTTGCTGTTGATAGCCATGTTGTCTATGATATAGCACCAATTGGCCTAGGGGATGCGTACCTCCCGGTTGTGGTATGTTCGTTCTATACTGGTGGTTGGGTGCTAGCCCCCGTTGTTGTCCTCCTTGCCTCTGACCCCCAAAATTGTTGACAAAATTAATATCCTCTACATTGGCTTTCAAATTGTCTGGTAACCCCATATAGAATCTCTGGCCGAGCATCTGGTCTGGAATACCATGGTGGGGACACTTCACTAGCATCCCTTTGAATCTATTCCAAGTTTCCTACAAGGTTTCGGTGGGCTTCTGCTTGTATTGCAATATCTCATCAATCTGTCTTGTAGTCTTGTTGGGACGGTAGAACTTGTTCAGTAACTGCTTGACTAATTACTCCCAAATAGTAATGGAATTTATTGGGAGCGAATTCTGCCAAGTCTGAGCTTCCCCAGTCACAGAGAACGGGATCAATAGCAGCTTGATGGCTTCCGGGGTCACATTTGGCTGCCTTTGGGTCACACAAATCGACATAAAAAAATTAGGTGTTGTTGAGGGTCTTCAATGTGTGACCCCGAGAACAATACCTTATTCTGCAAAAGATGCAACATGTTGTTGGTGATCTGGAATGTCTCCACTTGTATTTGAGGCACAGCAATGGCGGTGGCCATGTTGTCAGTTATTGGTTGTGGCCAATAATAAAGTGCAGCTTCTGGCACAAGAGGTTCCACCACTGCTTCATTTGGTACTCCTTCGTTTTGCACAAGAGGTGCTCGATCATTTGTATTGATGTTTTCCCCGTTGTTCATTTCAGTTGCGAGTTGATGTGTTTGTTGTGACTGTTTGTTCTTCTTGTTGGCACGATTTAATGCCCTGCATATTTTCTCGGGGTTTGAGAGTCCTTCTAACAAATCACCAGTCCTCGAAGAATTTCTAGGCATACACCTTAATCACACAACAGTTCAAACATGAGATTTTCAATGAAAAATTATTTAACACCGTAGAAATTTGCTCTAAGCTAATAATTCTAGCAATACTTCTAAGTTGTAATAAATAACACCGTTAGTTCCCCGACAACGGCGCCAAAATTTGATCACGCCCAACTACGCCTTATGAAAGACAAAGCGGTCGTTGCAAATATAATCTGGTTTATAAGTCCGGAGTCGAATCCTTAGGAAACTAACCTATCTATTGCAGCTCTTAGTAAAGCTAGTACAAGCTCAGACAATTTTCGGATGCAAGATTATTATCAATAAATATTGGGATTTGTTTAACTAAGTAAAATGATATTAAAACTAGAAAAATTCAAGATTAAAGATAATTCTATGGTAAAAAGATCTAGGGTATTGATTTCCCCAATTACCGGATTAAGTCTTAACTATTTTTCTATAATCTCTCTGTAAAACTAGAGCATTCTCTCGAACTACTCTAGCTGATAATTTATACTGCTCAAAATTATATCCCACCAAAGTTTCGTTATCTATAACCCCATTTTTAAATTCAAGTAATGAATCTCTTCAATTACCCAAAAGTCTTGTTGTTCAACAACAATCTAACCTAGTATTCTTTCTCATGCAACACAAGGCAATTAGACACGATTAATCAAGGGCCCATTTGATTAATCACCATACAAAGCATAGTTGAACAATCATAGAATAAACTCGGCTCGATTATAACAAAACTGATTCAAAACTTCATCTAACAATTGGTTCAATCAACCCTAGTCGGATTGTTTAGCTACTCATGCTAGAACACAATAAAACCATAAAATAATTCATAATTCTCAAAATAATGACAATAGATGAAGAATGAAAAACTCTAATTGTATCTTGGTCTTCTCACAATTGCTCTTGCCTCCAAAGTGAGTCTAAAAACAAGCTTAAATCTGACTTGGACGAGTTTATGGAGTTCAAATAGGGTTAAGACAAGTTTTCCCATTTTTAAACTTAAGTCTATGGACTTCTTGGCCTTTCACAGATCGACCATGGTCGAGGCAGAATGTTGACTGCAGCGATTTACAAACATTCTGCCTTCGTTTTTTGGCCCACCGTTTTCTAGCAGCGGTCGCGGTGGGTTGTTGTCCAGTATTCTTTGCCTTTTTCTTGCTTGTTTTCGTCTGAGTTCTTCTCGATTGGCCTTATATCCACGTTATTGACTCCAAAACACTCCATAGTATCTTCCTAACTTGGATTAGCTCCTGCAAAGCAAAAAAACACTAATTAGAGCATTTTGTTATCATTTTGCACTTAAAACAACAATAACGTATGGTCAACGTAGAGCGTAAATATCATCTAGATCGTGTGATATAGCCTACTATCAGGTGGTATATTTGATTACATATGTTGCAGCAAGGGTGGTTGGTTAGTGCTTTAGTGAATTTATTTTGGATGTATATGTGTTACATCCACTAGATACTTTTCTAATATAAAAAAGTCATACATAAATATCAGAACTGCAAGTTTGAGAATAAACAATCTCTTGTGAGTTAAGCTAACAAAATACCACTTTCCAAAGTGACTGGTAAAACACAAATGTTGTTTTGACTACAAAGCTTGAGAACCTCATAATGCAACTGCATCCTAATATGAATTTCTTAGAGCTATATTAATAACATTACTTATGAATTAGAAAAAAGATGCAGCTCTAAGTGTCTACCCTCCCTCATACATTCAAGAAAGCATTTAACCTTTTTCCAAATACAGTAAATTTTCAGCTCCAATGTCTCCAGGGGTGATGAAAATCTATATGTTTCACAATCAACAGGTATACTTTAAAAGCCTACCTAGAAGAAAGAAGATAATTAAACGTTTTCTACCTAATGCAAAACAGCATCATCCGACCCATTAAGTCTTGCAATAACACTTTTAAGCACGTACTCTACCATAGTATGAAAGAAGAACATACCTCTAAGAACACATCCATAACAAATAGAAGCACTACGTCCAACATGAACATCGCTAATTAAAGAAGCACTTGGAGCCACAAATGCATCTTTACCAACCACGGGTACTTTGTCAAACAAGTTCATAAGAGTTAGATGCCTTGACACTAGAAACAAGGAGGTCGAAATGAAAAATGTTAAAGGATGCAAAATTGCAGCATATGTACATATGGAGCACATTGACCAGCAAGAAGTTCAAACATAATGAAGCTCTTCCCTATAGACTCTTGCCATATTCAACTATATTTCTTATCTGATATGCTTCAGAGTGAAGACTTGAACTTCCACAAATATGATAGAATCTTTGCATAGCATCGGTTCCTGTTCTTTGTCATAACAACTAATACCAGATGTAACATGTGTGATCGGTACTAGGAAAGCTCCGAAGGAACATAGTCGGGAGTAGGAGTTCAAAGGTTTGCCATCAGACTCCATTCAATGTGGATATATTTGTTTGCATTAAACAAGCAGCCGTTATAGAAAATACTTGCATTCAAGGCATGCCGTTATAGGTTCATTAATGTCACTTTTATTTTCATTTAAGAGGAGCATGATCCTATAATCTCGTTTCCCCATATAGGGCTATAAATAGAGGGGTTTACAAGCATTGTAGGGAGAGGAAAAAAGGAGAAAGGGTTTTGCACACAAAAGGTTTTTTTTATGTTTTTTTTCTCAATTCAATAGTTTTGCCATCGCCTTATCATTATTTTCACTTCTTCTCTCGGAAAGGCTGAGTTTGAAACCTGTCACGACGCAAATCTCAACATGTCGTCATGGCGCATATTGCAGTACTAGGCAAGCTGACAATCACAAAATAACTACGCATTTTAAATTAAAAGCGTGATATAATAAGATTAACAGTAAAAATATCATAAATACCGATAAGAATAATTGTGACTCAGCTACAAAATCTATAAAATTCGGGTGTCACCGAGTACATGAGCTACTAAATGTCAACAGAGTCAAACTTTTAATATAACTATATGGAAAGATAGAACAATGTTAAATAAATTGAAAGTAGGAGAGTCAAGGTCTGCGGACGCCATATCAACCAGCGGGTCCAGATGTACATGGATCTGCACACGAAGTGCAGAGTGTAGTATGAGTACAACCGACCCAATATATTCAATAAGTAATAGGACTAAAGATCCCTAATATGCCACCTAGTCTAATGAACCAAGAGTCACTATTACCTAAGACCTTTGCTGCCATGTTGAGGTTCATTAAACTTATCCAAAGATTCTAATTAATTAGCTAATCACCCACTAAAAATCAATAATTACTCAATTATCCACATAATTAAAAATATCTCAAATTACATAAAAATACTAGTCACTTTTAACAAACTTTATACACCTTACTATCATGGTCATGTGGTACCTTGTATGGCACTAGTCCATAAATATCTGGTATTATAGCTTGGACCGTGTTTTATCCCAAATTGACAACCATCAATGAAACTCGTTTTCTTTGATTCGTTTACCCTCTAACCTTCACGACACTTATTTATCGCCTGTATAAATAGCATAAATATTTATAACCTCAATAATCTCATTCCCGAGTCTACGTCAATTAACTTACGATGAAACTTTAACGTCAAAAACGTGAAATGTAACAAAATATGCCAAGTATAGCTTCATATGGAATGTTATATCTTGATGTATAAATATCTAATATGCATGTATAATGAAACACAATGATAAACTCATATACTCACACTCTCGGAGTATTCAACCTCACTTAGCACGCTTAACCACTCAACACTCTCAATCACTCAGCACTCGCACTCGGCACTCGCACTCACCACTTAACGGTACCTATGATCACTGCTGGTATGTCAAACTACGGAGTGGCGGATCCTGTCCAAATGCTAATATTAGCCAACATGGCATGTTGCGACATGCAACCCGATCCCATAAATGTGTCAATAAAGCCTGTTGCAGCGTATGTCGCTCCCCTTTTTTCTATCGCACGGGTTAGGTACGGAGAGATCGGGTTTATGACATTTTGGACAACTCCTTAAAAGAAAGGGTTTAAGGAAGAGTCGCCACCTAACGATTTTTATGGTGCGTTAGGGCACCTAGAGTTGATAACTCATGAACTAGTTTGCGTTACCAGAGATTGGGTAAGGGCTTGAAATTATCCCAAGGGGAAGGTGTTAGGCACCCCTCGAGATCCACAATTGTGGGTCCCAGCCAATAAGTTTTGTGAATTTGGACGGTGAACAAGTAACAAGTAAGGTTCATATAAGAGGGGATTTCAAACAAGTATGAAAATCTTTAAAGGTTTTGGAATAACATTAGAATAAACATTTGAAAAGAATTGTCCTAGGTTTAAAGTAATACGGATCACTTCAATGCAAAGCCCGGTATGTCACACCTCGAAGAGGCGGCTACACGTGGTATTAGCGCACTGGTCATCATATCCGTATTCTACCATTCCCACCCCGTAAAGGTTATTTAAAAAATGCGTGTGTTGGTTACGAATGCTTATTGTGTGTCATTACCCATCCCATTCTATAAGTCCTGGAGGGTGTTTAGGACTACTAATCCTACAAGGCAGGAACTAGGCTGAACCCTTAGGTTTAGAGGAAAAAATACTAGGCAACATACAAAACAAGTAGGACTGCACATACAAGGGAACATATGAAGACAAAGAAAGGCTCAAAGGTCCCTCCACACATAGACATGTAAGTAGCACGTCTCAAACACGATTAAAGTCTCAAGACAGGAGTTCAAAAAATAGGAATTTTAGTAAAATAGTAGGTCGTAGGAATCTGAGTTGGAAAACTTAATGAAGGCAGAAGATTTAATTAAGACTGAGTGACTTGAAGGATAGTTGATTTTCAAAAATACAGTAGCTAAAGGCAGCGGTAAGATTTAGAAGTACGCAGTGATTTAAAGCTTTCAGAAAACATAGAAGAAAATCATTAAAGCAGGGGTTTGAAGTAATATAGTGATTTTAAAAGATAAGTGACTAAAATACAGTAGCTTAGCATAGAGTAATAGTTATCAGTTTACAGGGAACTGTAGTAAAAGAAGTAGTAAGATGGTAAAAATATAGTAACTTTAAAGAAATACAGAGCAAAGATTCGAAATGGCACGATTTTGAGCAGAGTGAGGTATCTTTGAAAACCCAGTAGTTTGAAAATATAATAGAACAGGAATCAGTAAGAATCAGTAAAAAGAAATAGATGCACAACTTCGAGACTGTTTTAAAATAGAGCAGGAGTTTAATAAAAGAAAAATGAACTTCAGTGAGGTAAAACAAGAATGGGAGCAGCAGGGTTCAAAATGTTTAAAGGGGACTGATTAAACTAGTAGAACATAATTGATTTGATTTTATACGTGTTAGGCCTAAGGTTTTCCTAGGTGACATATACATTGCCTACTTATTTTAAAGGGGTGAACATGCATATTTGGATTATGATTTTAACAGATACGTGTTTGCAGGAAATTGTTTCAAGTAGATTAACCATATTTTTATGGGAGTATTAGATTAACACGCTAATTAGGCGTTCAACAACTGATAAAATAAGAAGTCCTAAGGGCAGGATATCCAATGCACAAAGTATCATCCTAAAAACATGGTTTCTATATGCCATGGTTAAAAATGCATGAGCAATACATTATGGCAGCTTTTGTTACTCGTTTAGTTATACTGGGAACATGGTGTCAGATGGTATGAATATAGTAGTTGTGTTGAAATAAAGAACCTAAATATGATTTTTAATGCATGCTATGCATGTCCTAAGCATGATACTATTGCACACATTGGGAAATAAAGCCTATAGTCATGATTTCTACCCATACTACACTAAACATGCATAGTTCCCTCCCATATTCACTATCCAGCCCCAATCGTTTGTTTACAAATTTATTACAGACCCTATCAAATGAATTACAGTAATTACAAAGAGGAAAAGAAGAAGTTATTCTATAGGGAGCCTTCAAACAAGCCCAACCTTCGAGCCTCACTCCTTTCGAACAGCCTTCAGGGCCTGGGTGAGGTAAAGCTCCCTAAGGCCCTTGTGAGGGCCCTGGCCAATACCAGCACCCAGCAATTGCCAAAGTTGAGATAGATGCAGTGTAAAATTACCTGCCTCAGTGTGTCAAAGTTCAGAGGGAACTCAAGGTCACTAAGCAATGCTCACACTGAGGGGTGGAACCTAAAGGTCTAAGAATGGTGTGAAGTGCTTGTAGTTAAAAAGAGTTGAGTTTGAAAGGGAGTTTTGAAATAACATGGCTTCAGAGGATAATATAAAGATCTTTTATGAAAACCAGTTTGAAAAGGAAGCACTAGAATGGTCATAACTCAGCAGGTATGCAGAATTCAAGAAAACAAACACAAATAGGGGAAAGGGATTAGGGACAAGTAATGGTAGCAGCATATTTGCACGTAATCGGTCCTTAGAGCAAGGTTACATATTTTCACAAAATGTAATATGCCAAGAGTTTATCACATATTATAGATGGAGATACAAATCTGAGAATACCAAGTATAATAGGTGCATTAGAAGCCAGACAATTGATAAAGAAAATACATAAAGAGATGCTAGATAGGCAGAAAGAAGAAGTCAAAGAGTCACATAGGCCATAATGAATCATAGAGAGGAAAACAGGAGTCATGTTAGGCTAGAAGAAGAAGAGAGATCATAGAAAGAGAGTATACATACTAGTTACATGGTAGGCAATAGAACCATAAGTAAAAGCACAAAAGAAACAACAAAGGTCTTAACCATAATTGAAACATATTGTTTTAGGATACTGTAAACTTAAATTAGAACATACCAATGTTCAGAGAGAGAGCAAAGTGATAGCACTATTAGCCTTGGATTACAGCCGGCTAATAATAGGCAAGAGTAAAGAGCACCAAATAGAGCAAAGAGAGACATAAAGAAAGAGCACAAGAGAGTAGTATAGAGAGTATTCACTGATCCCTGTTCTAATGAAAGAGCAGGGTATTTATATTTGTCAAAGCAATGTAGTAAAATAAGGTAAAAATCGAGTTTATTAATAATTAAGGAATTTCGAAATCAATCAGTCAAGAAAGCAAGGCCATTTCTCCCTTAAGTCCGCGATTTTTATTCAAAAAAATAGTAAGAATCAATAACATATAAGGCAAAGAGAATCAGTACATGTTAAATAAGGGAAGGATTAATATAACTTGGTAATTATAACAACTTAGAATCAGTAAATAGTAAGAATCAGAAGACTCCCTTAATTAAAGAGTCACTTTACATGGCCAAAAGCAGGTAAATAAGGAAACATTAGTAACATAACAAGCACATAGTAGGGATTTGGGGCAGGTACATGAGGTTCGATTAGAGTAGTAGTCAAACGGTAAAATCAGTCATGAAATAAAGCAAGAGAAATAGTTAATAGTGTAAAGATTATCACAAGAAACCAATCAGAGGAAATCAATCGCAGGAGATTAGGGATTCAAAACACGAATAAACATATAAACAGAGTGTAAGCAAACAGAACCAAGTCGGAACCCTAATACAACATTATTATGGTAAAAATCAGAAGATAATTTAATCAATCGAAGCATACACATGAGAACACAGCAAACGTAATAGGACGAGCAACATATTATCGAGAAATAAATCAGGAATTTAGGGTTTTTAGCAGAATCAAACAACAAGGTATAAAATCTCAAAAAATCGTTCAAACATAAGGAGAACCATAAGATAATACTAAGAAATCAGGAAGAAAACCATTTAAAAGGGGTTTTAAGAACCCTAGTTCTGAAAGAATGCAAAATTGTTTGAAAAATATCAGGTTTTTTAAGAAAAGTAGGTGAAACCCTCAAGATAAACATAGATCTATTACAGATCTTAAAAGAAATAGAAGCGTCAGAGCTAGGGTGTCACGACCCAAATCCTAATTCAGGTCGCGATGGCACCCAACAACGGGATTAGGCAAGCCAATATAGAAGACACTAGATGTTATCCCCTTGCTCGTCTGATCTAAACATGTCGGAAGTTACCAATTTTAAAGAATTAACATAATGCTAGCATGATACGACATTAAAATCATGAAAATATGAAGGCACAGGGCCAACCCGAAGCACATATATAGATACACAGCCCGAACCCAAAAGAAAACTACGTGTGTGCCAGGAACTAGTGTCACGAGCGTCACGGGCAACTACTGAATATACAATGTCTAAAATATATACAGAGCCTCAGTTTGAATGAAATAGACAGAGAATATGACAAAAGAAACTCCAGGGTGCTGCCAGGAATTCGCCAGGAAGAGAAGCTCACCGTGAAGTATAGTCACGCAATCAATACCTAGCACCGACTTGATAATCAGGTATACCAGCCTCCGGACATGTACAGTCAAGTACAGAAGAAAAGAAAGTGCAGCATGAGTACATAAATAAATATGTACCCAGTGAGTATCCCGTCAAATCTCGAAGAAGTAGTGACGAAAGGTCGACTCGATACTCACTAAGGTCCAACAGTAATAGAAATAAACAAGATATAAGGGAAGCAGTAGACATGTAAATAGTGCACCACAATTGTGAAGAGAATACAGAGTTTCCAAGTAAATATTGAAAGCAGTAACAACTCACCTGTCTCTTTTTCCCGAAACATCTGTCAAATCATAAATCAGGAAAAAGGTACCAAACAGTCATGCGCACACAGGAGTAAGACAACCGGTCGGAGTCATAAGGAAGAATAGCTATGCACTGTCGGGGATCGACCTGCCCGTACCAAGTGTGCATGCTTAACAATAATCCTGCCTACGCACTGCCGGGGATCGACCGGCCTGTACCAAGAGTGCGTCTATCAATGTAATCATATCATATCATAGTATAACTTCGTCCATGAACTGCCGGGGATCGATCGGCCCATACAAAAAGTGCATTCTTAATTAAATCTCGGTGCACTGCCAGGGATCGACTGGCCCGTACCAAGAGTGCACTATAAATCCGACGTGGTGTACGGCCCGCTCCCATAAGAGTGAAGGAAATTACATATCGCTCGCGGGATGTAAATTACGAAGCGACAACATGCGCACACAGAATGCAAAGTTCATTTCACCACAATCCTTTCTAATTATTTAAGTAAATGAAAGATCAGGGAAACAGTAACATCTATAAAAGCATGAATCTAAGCATATAGTTCATTTAAGGAAGAATACATGGCATGTTGTGGTCCTAAGCTACCCGTACGTGACAATAGTAGTAGTTACGCACGGACTCTCATCACGTGGTACGCACGTAGCCCCTAAACACAAACATACAACACATACAACACCTATGGGGACAATTCCCTCTTACAAGGTTAGAAAGGAGACTCATCTCGTGACGATATCACCCCTCGGATCAAGGATGCGCCCGAATCTGCGAAATTTACTCTCGACGGCTCGTAACTAGCCAAACATGGTATAATTGAATCAATTTCAGTTCCAAGAAGGAGAATTAACAAGAAATCCCAAAATTAAGCATTCTTGACAGTTTTGGGAATTTCGACCCCAGGCCCACACGTTCGGATTTCGAAAATTCTTGAAGGAATCAATTACCCGAAGTCTAAGGATCATAATTATGCAAGTTCTTTCTAGAATGCATGGCAAAAATGGATAATTCATAACTTCCCAAAATCCCTAAATTTCTATCAATTTCCATGAATTTTTGTGATAATTTAAAAGAGAATTTCATTAGGAATTGATGTTATAACCATGAAACTATTGACTCTACTTACCTTGATAATAATGGAGGAAGGTCCCTTGAAGAGATCTCTAAAAACTTGGGGAGGAAGATGAAAATGGAGGAAAAATGGGCTAGGTCCCATATTAAAATACACTGCCCAGCTGCTTGTACTATGCGATCGCAGCTAGGCCAGTGCGTTCGCACAGGGCAATTGCCCAGGGCCCTCCAGAAGCAAAGTGCGATCGCAGCTGAAGGTTGGCGATCGCGGAGAGTAGCAGCAGGGGGGTAGGCAGCTTTGTGCGATCGTGGGGGTGATAGTTGCGATCTCGGAGAACAAAAAGGGCCCAGTCAAAGCATACCCTGTGCGATCGCGGATAGACCTGTGCATTCGCACAGGTCATTCTCCCACCCCAAGTCCAACCTCTTTTGCGATCGCAGATGATTGCCTGCAAACGCACTGAAGAAAACCAGGCAGAAAAATTCTGGTGTTTTGGAATTATCTTCGAGGGTTCCGAAACTCCCCCGAGCCCCTCGGAACCCCGTTCAAACACACCAACAAGTCTGTATTCATGATACGGACTCGCTCAAACTTTCAGAACATGAAAAACAACAGCGAAACTCAAAATTCAACCCCAAACCAAATTGAATCAACTTAAGAACTTAAGAAATTCTAGGATTCACTTCATTGGGCCGAATGGGTCTATACTACTCGGAATGACTTCAAATTTTGCAGGCAAGTCATAAATGACTATACGGAACTATTCCCGGTATCGAAATTCTGTTCGGACCTCGATAGCATAAAATCACGTCCCAAGCCAAATTTCAAATATAAGGAAATCTCGATTTCCATTTTGAGTGCCGAAATGCTCCCGCGTCATCGAAAACCTGAGACGAACACACTCCTAAGTCCGAAATCATCATACGGATCTACTGGAGCTGTCAGAACTCGATTCCGAGGTCGTTTGCTCAAAATGTTGACCGAAGTCAAACTTGGCCAAATAGGCCAACCTTAAGGAACCAAGTGTTCCTAAATCACCCAGACCATCCCCAAATCCTGAAGCACCCACTCCCGCAAGTCATAAAGCACGAATAGCTGCTATGGAAAGTTTTATTTAAGGAAACACGATCCTAATATGCAAAACGACCAGCTGGGTCGTTTCCTCCCCCTCTTAGACAAACGTTCATCCCCGAAGGGATCTAGAATCATACCTAGAGTGTTGAATAGTTGTGGATATCTGCTCTGGATGTCCTGCTCGGACTCCAAAGCCGCCTTCTCAACTGGTTGGCCCCTCCACTGGACCTTAACCGCAGAAACTTTCTTGGACCTCAACTGGCGGTCCTGCCTATCAATAATAGCAACTGGCTCCTCCTCGTAGCCCAACTTCTCATCTAACTGAATGGTGTTGTAATCAACCACACGCGAGAAGTCGGCGTGATACCTCTGAAGCATGGATACGTGAAAAACTAGACGAACTCCTAATAAAGCTGGAGGTAAAGCAAGCTCATAAGAAACCTCTCTGATCCGCCTCAACACCTCGAAAGGGCCTATAAACCTGGGACGCAACTTGCCCTTATTCCAAAATCTCATAATGCCCTTCATTGGCGAAACCTTCAACATAACATTATCCCTCTCCATGAATGCTACATCACGTGCCTGCTGGTCTGCGTAACTCTTCCGTCTTGACTGTGCTGTGCGGAGCCTCTCTCGAATATTCTTCACCCTCTCCAAAGCATCTCTCACTAGATCTGTGCAATATAGCTTGGCCTCACCAGGCTCAAACCACCAAATCGGAGAACGACATCGTCGACCATATAAAGACTCGAATGGAGCCATCTCGATGCTGGACGGATAGCTATTGTTGTATGCAAACTCCGCCAAAGGCACGAACAGGTCCCACTGACCTCCAAAGTCAATCACACAAGCCCTGAGCATATCCTACAAAATCTGAATTGTACGCTCTGACTGGCCATCAGTTTGAGGGTGAAATGCTGAACTGAGGTCTATCTGAGTACCCATCTCGCTGTGCAAAGCTCTCCAGAAGTGTGAAGTGAACTGGGGACCTCAATCTGAAATGATAGACACCGGCACACCATGCAACCAGACTATCTCTCGTAGGTAAATCTGAGCCAGCCTCTCTGTAGTGTAAGTAGTAGCCACAAGAATGAAATGCGCCGATTTGGTCAATCTATCCACAACGACCCAAACCGCGTCAACCTTCCGCAAAGTTCGAGGCAACCCAACCACGAAGTCCATGGTGATGCGCTCCCATTTCCACTGAGGAATAGGCATCTGCAGAAACAAGCTTCCTGGCCTCTGGTGCTCGTAATTGACCTGCTGACAATTGAGACACCTATCCACATACAGCACTATATCCTTCTTCATTCTCCTCCACCAGTAATGCTGCTTCAAATCACGATACATCTTCGTTGCTCCTGGATGAATAGTATACCGAGAACTGTGTGCCTCCGCTAGAATCCTCTCCCTCAGGCCATCAAATCAGGAACACACAATCGGCCCTGGAGTCAGAGAACACCATCCTTGCCTAAGGTAACCTCCTTGGCTCTAACCTGGACCACCGTATCCCGAAGCTCTGTCAGACATGGATCATCAAACTACCAAGCCTTAATCTCACCCAACAATGAAGACTGAGCAACCACATGAGCCAGAACTCGACGAGGCTCTGAAAGATCCAATCTCACCAGGCGATTGGCCAAGGACTGAATATCCAAGGCTAAAGGTCTCTCTTCAGCTGCAATGTAGGCCAAGCTACCCATACTCGCTGCCCTCCTTCTCAAAGCATCTGCTAGTACATTCGCCTTTCCCGGGTGATACAGAATAGTGAGATCATAGTCCTTTAACAACTCAAGCCACCTCCGCTGTCTCAAATTAAGGTCCCTCTGCTTCAGCAAGTACTGCAAACTACGGTGGTCAGTGTAGACCTCACAAGATACACCATACAAGTAGTGCCGCCAAATCTTCAAAGCATGAACAATCGCCGCCCACTCTAAGTCGTGTACATGATAATTCTTCTCATGAACCTTCGGCTGCCGTGAAGCATAAGCAATAACCCTGTCATCCTGCATCAACACACATCCCAACCCGACGCGTGAAGCGTCGCAATATACAGTATACATCCCTGACTTGGAAGGCAATGATAGAACTGGTGCTGAAGTCAATGCTGCCTTGAGCTTCTGAAAGCTCGCCTCACAATCGTCTGACCATAAAAACGGGGCATTTTTCTGAGTTAACCTAGTCAGTAGAGCTGCAATAGAGGAGAATCCCTCCACGAATCGATGGTAATAGCCTGCTAAACCCAAAAAACTCCTGATCTCTGAAGCTGAAGTAGGACGCGGCCAACTCTGAACTGCCTCAATCTTCTGCGGATCAACCTTGATACCCTTTCCAGAAACCACATGTCCCATAAATGCCACAGACTCTAACCAGAACTCGCACTTGGAGAACTTAGCATATAGTTTCTGCTCTCGCAAGGTCTAAAGCACAACTCTCAAATGCTGCTCGTGCTTACCAAGGCTCCATGAGTAGATCAGTATATCGTCACTGAAAACAATAACGAAGGAGTCGATAAACGGCCTGAACACCCTATTCATCAAGTCCATAAATGTTGCTGGGGCATTGGTCAAGCCAAAGGACATCACTAAGAACTCATAATGGCCATATCTGGTGCGAAATGCCTTCTTCGGAACATCAAAAGCCCGAATCTTCAACTGGTGATAACCCGATATCAGATCAATCTTAGAAAACACACGAGCACCCTGCAACTGGTCAAACAAATCATCAATGCGCAGCAGAGGATACTTATTCTTGATGGTCACTTTATTTAACTGACGATAGTCAATGCACATCCGCATAGACCCATACTTCTTCTTCATAAATAACACTAGAGCACCCCACGGCGACACACTCGGCCTGATGAACCCCTTGGCCAACAACTCCTCAAGTTGCTCTTTCAACTCATTTAGCTCCTTAGGAGCCATACGATAAGGGGGAATAAAAATAAGCTGAGTATCTGGATCCAAATCAATGCAGAAGTCTAATATCAATCTGGAGGCATGCCTGGAAGATATGAAGGAAACACATGTGGAAACTCTCGAACAACAGGCACTGAATCAATGGTAGGAGACTCGGCGGTGGTGTCTCGCACAAAAGCAAGATAAGCTAAGCAACCCTTCTCGACCATGTGTCGAGCCTTCATAAAGGAAATGACCCGGCTGAAAGCACTCACCGAAGAACCTCTCCACTCCAACCTCGGCGACTCAGGCATGGCTAATGTAATTATCTTGGTGTGGCAATCCAACACAGCATGATATGGAGATAGCCAATCCATGCCCAAAATCACCTCGAAATCAACCATATCAAGCAATAACAGGTCGGCTCTGGTACCAAGCCCACAGAAAGCAATCGTGCAAGATCGGTAGACCCGATTTACTACCATCGAATCGCCCACATGAGTGGACACATACAAGGGAGAACCCAAGGACTCACGAGGAACATCCATAAAATGGGCAAACAACGCTGAAACATATGAGTATGTGGATCCTGGGTCAACTAATACTGAAGCCTCTCTACCACAGACTGAAATAATACCTGTAATCACAGCGTATGAGGCCACTACATTTGATCTGGACGGAATAGCATAGAATCTGGCCGAAGCACCCGAAGATTGAGCTCCCCCAGAACGAGCTGGAGCTAACTGACCCCCTCCTGACTGACCTCCCCCTCTAGGACGGCCCCTGCCAACCTGACCCCCAACCCTAGGTGGTCGAACTGCTGGTGCTGAAATCATAGGTCTGGTGACTCTGCTGCACGGCCTTGCCCCGATACCTGGGACACTGCTGATCATATGGTCCAGCGCCCCACACTCGAAACAACCTCTAGGTGCCATAGTCTGCTGTCTCGAAGAAGAAGAACCCTGAATAGATGGAGGGCGGTAAGAATCATTTGACAAGCCACTGAAATAGGAACCGGAGGATCTCTGACGGCTGGAGTAACCGCTGGGTGCACCCTGGATGGCTGGTGGATGGTAAGAGCGCTCTAGCATGGCACTAAACTGAGGCCTCGCTGAAATACCTCTGGGAGGAAGTGGAGGTGCTGAATATGAATGCCTACTAAATTGGCCGACTCCGAACTGACCTCTGCCCCTAGCTTGAGCACCCCTGAATTCACCTGTGAACCTGGCCCTCTTGTCCTGCTGACCTGGCTGACCATGCTCCCTGCTCCTCGTACAGTAACCCTCAATCCATCGAGCTATCTCGACTACAAGCTGGTATGGGGTACCCATCTCTACCTCTCTGGCCATGGAGGTCCTGGTACCCAGATCTAAACCTTTCACGAATCGCCGCACCCACTTGGCATCAGTGGGCAATATCATAAGAGCATGGCGAGATAACTCTGAAAACCTCGCCTCATAATCCGGCACAGACATCTGCCCCTGCTCTAACCTCTCAAACCGACCTCGAAGCTCCTCTCTCTCGTACGGTGGAATGTATCTGTCCAAAAATAGCTGAGTGAACTGACTTCAAGTGACAGAAGGAGAATCCACTGGCCTGCTAAGAACATATGACTGCCACCAGCGGCCCTCAAGCTGAAATGTGGTGAAGTCCACCCCAATAGACTCTAGTATCCTCATATTGTGCAGTCTGTCCCTGCACCTATCCTTGGCATCCTCACCCCTCTCACCTCCGAAGACTAGGGGGCAAAGTTGGGTCCATCTATCAAGCATCTTCTGTTTGTCAACCTCTGCGACTGGCCTGGGATCTGGCTGTGCTATGACAGGTTGAACTCCACTCACGGGCGATGTACCCGGAGTGTGATATGCTGCGTCCTGTCCGGTGGCCTGAGCGGTAGGGGTCTGAACTCCCCCTCCTGCTTGGGAAGTAGAAGGGCCTTCTGGAAGTACGCCTGCCTGGGACATAGTGTCCATATATCTCAACATGCGGCCCATGACCTTTTGGAAGCCTGGCGCCGTCATAACATCCGCAGGAGTAGGAGCAACTGGAGGCAACTCATCCTGCTCCTCGATAATAAGATCCTCAAGCGGTGCAACTGGTATAGCTCTGGGACGCCCTCGTCCCCTACCTCGAACAGGAGCCCTACCCCTGCCCCTACCACGGCCTCGAGCGGCGGAGGTAGCGGCCTCCCCTGGATTAAGAACATGAGAAGCACGCGTCCTCACCATCTGTGAGAGAGTAGAAGATCAATTTGAGTACATCATAGATTGCACGATAGGATCTGAAAAAGGAGGAGTTTCTTAACACCATATAGCCTCCTGAAGATAAGTATAGACGTCTCCGTACTGATCCACAAGACTCTACCGGGTTTTCCCGTGACTCGTGAGACTACGGGAACCTAAAGCTATGATACCACGTTGTCCCGACCCAAATCCTAATTTAGGTCACGATGGCGCTCAACAACGGGGTTAGGCAAGCCAATATAGAAGACACTAGATGTTATCTCCTTGCCCGTCTGATCTAAACATGTCGGAAGTTACCAATTTTAAACAATTAACATAACGCTAGCATGATACGTAATTAAAATCATGAAAATATGAAGGCACAGGGCCAACCCGAAGCACATATATAGATACACAGCCCAAACCCAAAACACAAACTACGTGTGTGCCAGGAACTAGTGTCACGATCGTCACGGGCAACTACTGAATATACAATGTCTAAAATATATACAGAGCCTCAGTCTGAATGAAATAGAAAGAAAATATGACAAAAGAAACTCCAGGGTGCTGCCAGGAAGTCGCCAGGATGAGCAGCTCACCGTGAAGTATAGTCACACAATCAATACCTAGCACCGGCCTGATAATCAGGTGTACCAGCCTCCGGACCTGTACAGCCAAGTACAGAAGAAAAGAAAGTGCAGCATGAGTACATAAATAAATATGTACCCAGTGAGTATCCCATCTAATCTCAAAGAAGAAGTGACGAGAGGTCGACTCGATACTCACTAAGGTCTAACAGTAATAGAAATAAACAAGATATAAGGGAAGCAGTAGACATGTAAGTAGTGCACCACAATTGTGAAGAGAATACAGAGTTTCACAGTAAATATTGAAAGCAGTAACAACTCACCTGTCTCTTTTTCAGCAAACATCTGTCAAATCATAAATCAGGAAAAAGGTACCAAACAGTCATGCGCACACAGGATTAAGACAACCGGTCGGAGTCATGAGGAAGAATAGCCAGGCTTAACAATAATTCTGCCTACGCACTGTCGGGGATCGACCGGCCCGTACCAAGAGTGTGTCTATCAATGTAATCATATCATATCATAGTATAACTTCGTCCATGCACTACCGGGGATCGACCGGCCCGTACCAAAAGTGCATTCTTAATTAAATCCGGTGCACTGCCAGGGATCGACCGGCCCGTACCAAGAGTGCATTATAAATCCGCCGTGACGTACGGCCCGCTCCCATAAGAATGAAGGAAATTACATATCGCTTGCGGGATGTAAATTACGAAGAGACAACATGGGCACACAGAATGTAAAGTTCATTTCACAACAATCCTTTCTAATTATTTAAGTAAATGAAAGATCAGGGAAACAGTAACATCTATAAAAGCATGAATCTAAGTATATAGTTCATTTAAGGCAGAATACATGGCATGATGTGGTCCTAAGCTACCTGGACGTGACAATAGTAGTCGCTATGTACGGACTCTAGTCACGTGGTATGCACGTACACCCTAAACACAAACATACAACACATAGAACACCTATAGGGACAATTCCCTCTTACAAGGTTAGAAAGGAGACTCACCTCGTAAAGATATAACCCCTCGGATCAAGGATGCGCCCGAATCTCCAAAATCTACTCTCGACGGCTCGTAACTAGCCAAACATGGTATAATTGAATCAATTTCAGTCCCAAGAAGGAGAATTAATAAGAAATCCCAAAATTAAGTATTCTTGACAGTTTTCGGAATTTCGACCCCGGGCCCACACGTTCGAATTTCGAAAATTCTTGAAGGAATCAATTACCCGGAGTCTAAGGATCATAATTATGCAAGTTCTTGCTAGAATTCATGGAAAAAATGGATAATTCATAACTTCCCAAAATCCCTAAATTTCTATCAATTTCCATGAAGTTTTGGGATAATTTAGAAGAGAATTTCATTAGGAATTGATGTTATAACCATGAAAGTATGGAATTTACTTACCTTGATAACAATGGAGGAAGGTCCCTTGAAGAGATCTCTAAAACTTGGGGAGGAAGATAAAAATGGAGGAAAAATGGGCTAGGTCCCGTATTAAAATACACTGCCCAGCTGCTTTTACTATGCGATCGCAGCTAGGCTAGTGTGTTCGCACAAGGCAATTGCCCAGGGCCCTCCAGAAGCAAAGTGCGATCGCAGCTGAAGGCTGGCGATCGCAGAGAGTAGCGGCAAGGGGGGTAGGCAGCTTTGTGCGATCGCGAGGTTGAGTGATGCGATCGCGGAGAACAAAAAGGGCCTAGTCAAAGCATACCATGTGCAATCGCGGATAGACCTGTGCGGTCGCACAGGTCATTCTTCCACCCCTGGTCCAACCTATTGTGCGATCGCAGATGATTGCCTGCAAACGCACTAAAGAAAATCAGATAGAAAAATTCTAGTGTTTTGGAATTAACTCCGAGGGGTCCGAAACTCACCCGAGACCGTCGGGACCCTGTTCAAAGACACCAACAAGTCTGTATTCATGATACGGACTCGCTTGAACTTTTGGAACATGAAAAACAACAAAGAAACTTAAAATTCAACCCCAAAACCAAATTGAATCAACTTAAGAACTTAAGAAATTCTAGAATTCACTTCATTGCGCCGAACGGGTCTATACTACTCGGAATGACTTCAAATTTTGCAGGAAAGTCATAAATGACTATACGGAACTATTCCCGGTTCCGGAATTCTGTTCAGACCTCGATAGCATAAAATCAGGTCCCAAGCCAAATTTTAAATATAAGGAAATCCTGATTTCCATTTCGGGCGCCGAAATGCTCCTGGGTCATCGAAAACCCGAGCTGATCACATGCCCAAGTCCGAAATCATCATACGGAGCTACTGGAGCTGTCAGAACTCGATTCCGCGGTCGTTTGCTCAAAATGTTGACCGAAGTTAAACTTGGCCAAATAGGCCGACCTTAAGGAACCAAGTGTTCCTAAATCACCCAGACCATCCCCAAATCCTGAACCACCCGCTCCCGCAAGTCATAAAGCACGAATAGCTGCTATGGAAGGTTTTATTTATGGAAACAGGATTTTAATACGCAAAACGACCGGCTGGGTCGTTACATAAGGTTTCAAAGAGAGAACCCGGAGATGAAGGCACCGGCCTAGAAACCCAAGGGTCTAGGCAAGAAAAATAGAAAGATCTTACTCGGATCAGCCATGAAGGTCTGAAGCAAACAAAAACGAGCCATGGTGAGAGTGCACTGGTCATGGCCCTTTGAGGGCCTTAGGGACGACGTTGTCGGTCATAGGAGAGCCATGAGAGACGAGAGGATGGAGCTTTAAGGTTTTCGGCAAGAGGGGTGGCCAGAGAAGACGAGGGCCATCGGAGAAGGAGAAGCCCAAGAGGCTTCTAGAGAGAACCAGAGGTTACAGAGAGATAGAGAGATAGAGAGAGAAAGGGTCTCGAGAGAATGAGAGACGGGGATGGGGGTGTTAGGTAGAGTTAAATTAGGTAAGTGTAATTTGGGTCGTTGATCTAATTTGATCAATGGCTCAGATTGATTTAGGATTGGGCCAGGTTAATTTAAGGTTGGGGTGGGTCATTTAATTGGGGTCTGGGTTGGGGTTAATTGGGTTCAAAATGTGGCTAAGTTTTAAATGAAATAGGCTAGGTGTTAAATACCCAATAAAAATAGGTAATTAATTAATTAAAATACCTAATAATTATAAAAGGACGAAATTAAGTTTAAATAGGTAAAATTACAATAATTAAATAATATTAAAATTGTAAGAAACATAAATTTTGAATTTAAAAAAGTGTCTAATTAGGCCATAATTGCAAAATAATTGTAATTGCAATTAAATAAGACCCAATTGGCCAATTTATGAAATAGTTGGATTTTAATAAGTAAAAAGTGATTATGAATGACATACTGAAATGGAAAATATTTTGAGATTATTTAGAGCACAATTTATGAATTATAAAAATACGAAAATATTAAATAAATAGGGAAATAATTTAGATAAAAATATGGAAAAATTAGGAAAAATACTCCTTAGTGCAAAGAATGATTTTGAAACCTTATATACAAGTTTGAAAATAATTTGAGGAAAAATTAGGTATCAACAGCGTGCAACATGTTCCCATAAATACCACTCACAAGCATGCCCTCATGCCCCAACTCAGTCATCAATCTCTCCAGTCTCTAAGACTCACAAATCTCATGCCAATCTGCCCAAACAATAATAACATGATGTAAAAATAAATGATAACAAATAGTGAGATATGATGAGAAAATGATGAATGTGACTTAGTACATAAATGCAATTTAAGCAAATAACTCAATAGCAGAATTGGCCTCAACAGGTCCCATCAGATTAAGCATATAGCCTAATTATGATTTCTAACATGGATCACATCTCAATTGCTCTAACATGTAGTGGTTACATGTATAGCAACAAGAATTGACAACCACATAGACCACGGCAACAACCGAGTCACAATTACCACGGTGCACGCCCACACGCCTGTCACCTAGCATGTGTGTCACCTCAACGCCAACCATATAACATGAAATTCAGGGATTCATACCCTCTGTACCAAGTTTAGAAGTGTTACTTACCTCAAACTGCGCAAATCAAAACTCCACCAAGCCCTTGCCTCTCAAATCAGCCTTCGAACGATGCGAATCTAACCACAAATAACTTAATACAATCTACAAAATATATGAAACAATTCCATACAATAAAGCCAAATTCTTTAACCAAGCATGTCTTGGAACCCAACAAATTATACAAAATCCGAACTTCCATTCAATAACGAGTCCAACCATATCAAAATCATCCAATTCCGACCTCAAATCGCATTCTAAATCCTCAAAACATAGCTTGTGAATTTTTTATAACTTTTCCCAAATTTTCCAACCTAAAGAACTAATTAAATGGTAAAAACAATGATAGATTCATGTGTATTAATCAAATCCGAGTTAGAACCACTTACCCAATCAACTCCTTAAAATGTCCTTCAAGAATTTCCCAAACTGAGGTTCCATCTCAAAAGATGTAAAAATGGGAAAAAACTCTCGATTTTGAATATACTTTTCACACCCCAACTTAGGTGAGTCATGGCTGGCACTCGGTGTCATACTGGCCCGAGCGAACCACTTTGCAACTCTTGAATGTTGGACGTAACCTAGAACATACATAGGTCAACATAGAAGCAACTCATAATATATCGTAGGCGTCCAAGCCTCCTCGCAGCCCAACTTCTCATCTAACTGAATAGTGCTGTAATCAACTACGTGGGAGAAGTCGGCGTGATACCTCCGAAGCATGGAAACATGAAAAACTGGGTGAACTCCTGATAAGGCTGGAGGCAAACCAAGCTCATAGACAACCTCTCCCAACCTGCTTCAGCACCTCGAAAGGACCTATAAATCTGGGGCTCAACTTGCCTTTCTTCCCAAATCTCATAATGCCCTTCATCGGCGAAACCTTTAACATAACCTTATCTCCCTCCATAAATGCTACATCACGTGCCCGTTGATCTGCGTAGCTCTTCTGCCTAGATTGGGCCGTACGAAGCCTCTCCTGATCGGTACCGTATAACTTGGCCTCACTAGGATCAAACCACCCAATCGGAGAACGACATCGCCGACCATATAAAGCCTCAAATGGAGCCATCTCGATGCTGGACTGATAACTATTATTGTATGCAAACTCTGCCAAAGGTAGGAATCGGTTTCACTGTCCCCCGAAATCGATCACGCAAGCCCTGAGCATATCCTCCAGAATCTGAACTGTACGCTCTGACTGGCCATCAGTCTGAGGGTGGAAAGCGGAACTGAGGTCTATCTGAGTACCCATCTCGCTGTGCAAAGCTCTCCAGAAGTGCGAAGTGAACTGAGGACCCCGATCTGAAATGATAGACACTGGCACACCATGTAACCGGACTATCTCACGAAGGTAGATCTGAGATAGCCTCTCTGTAGTATAGGTAGTAGCCACAGGAATGAAGTGCGCCGATTTGGTCAATCTATCCACAATGACCCAAACCGCGTCAACCTTCCGCAAAGTCCGAGGCAACCCAACCACGAAGTCCATGGTGATACGATCCCATTTCCACTGAGGGATGGGCATATGCTGAAACAAGCCTCCTGGCCGCTGATGCTCGTACTTAACTTGCTGACAATTAAGACACCTGGATACATACTGAACAATGTCCTTCTTCATTCGCCTCCACCAGTAGTGCAGCTTCAAATCACGATACATCTTCGTAGCTCCTGGGTGAACAGAATACCGAGAACTGTGAGCCTTTGCTAGAATCCTCTCCCTCAGGCCATCAACATTAGGAACACACAATCGGCCTTGGAGTCGTTGAACACCTTCCTCTCCTAAAGTAATCTCTTTGGACCTGCCCTGGACCATCGTATCCCGAAGCTCTACTAGACGTGGATCATCAAACTGCCGAGCCTTGATCTCTCCCAATAATGAATACTGAGCTACCACATGAGCTAAAACTCGACGAGGCTCGGAAAGGTCCAACCTTACCAAGGACTGAATGTCCAAGGGTAAAGGCCTATCCTCAGCTGAAATGTAAGCTAAACTGCCCATACTCGTTGCTCTCCTGCTCAAAGCATCTGCCACTACATTTGCCTTGCCCGGATGATACAGAATAGTGAGATCATAGTCCTTCAACAACTCAAGTCGCCTCCGCGGCCTCAAATTGAGGTCCCTCTGCTTAAGCAAGTACTGTAGGCTACGGTGGTCAGTATAGACCTCACAAGATACACCATATAAATAATGCCTCCATATCTTCAAAGCATGAACAATCGCCGCCAACTCCAAATCGTGCACAGGGTAATTCTTTTCATGAACCTTCAGCTGTCACGAAGCATAAGCAATAACCCTGCCATCCTGCATCAACACACATCCCAACCCGACGCGCGAGGTGTCGCAATACACTATATACACTCCAGACTCAGAAGGAAATGATAACACTAGTGCTGAAGTTAATGCTGATTTGAGCTTCTGAAAGCTCGCCTATCGCGAAGCATAAGCAATAACCCTGCCATCCTGCATCAACCTGACGCGCGAGGCGTCGCAATACACTATATACACTCCAGAATCAGAAGGCAATGATAACACTGGTTGTCACGACCCAAAATCGGTTCAGGTCGTGATGGCACCTAACGGCGAGGTTAGGCAAGCCAACGTACAACTATAACCATAAAAGTGTGAAATATAATCAACGGTATGAGGTAGGGCCGTAGAAACAAGCAGAGCCACAGCTAGGCCCAATATATACAACCCCAAATTACCAACATAACTACAACAAGTGTGTGCCAGGACTAGTGTCACAGTGTCAACGGGCGGCTACATAGATACAACAACTGAAATATACATATACAAAAAATATACAAGCCGCAGTCTGGAACAAAAGACTGAGCAAAATGAAACTAGAAGGCTCCAGAGCTGCTGTCAGGATGACGCCAAGAAGACAGCTCACCGTATGGAGTGACACCGCGATCAGTATCTATCAGCAGGCGGACGACCAGACGGACCAGCCTCAAGACCTGCACAATCAAGTGCAGAAAAAGAAAGAAAGTGCAGCATGAGTACATATAAACAAATATGTACCCAGTGAGTATCCCGTCTAAACTCCTAAAGAGTAGTGACGAGAGGTAGAATATATACTCACTAAGGTCCAGTACATAATGAAATAAGATACAAGCCGAGCAATAAATCATGTGAGAAAATACATCAAGTATAAGGACATGTAATCAACAAACATGTAGCTGATCTTAAACATAACCTCTCTTTGTAGACTGACCATATGTATCACTTGTTTTCATTCTCATTATCTGTGAATTATACTATAGGGAGCCTTAGCAGGCCCAATATTAACCTGGAAACCGGGCCTTCAAGAAAGTCTGAAGCATACATGTGGTCCATCCATAGCACACAAAATGGGCTTCTGGTGTGTCAAAGTTCCCAAGGGCCTCAGGGACCTCGACAATGCTCACACCAGAACCTTTTCAAAGAAATAATTTTGTAAAAGTCCTAAAGACCAGCCCCAATGTGTCAGAGTTCGGAGGAGTCTCATGTACCCTAGGCAGTGCTCACACTGGGGGTGGTAGGACCCTAGATAACTAAAAGTAGGAGTTTGAAAATAATATAGAGGGGGTAAGGAACCTTTTCAGACCACATGGTTGCAAATAGAACTGAGCCAAGAAACAAACAATCACATAGTTTTAAGCAGATTAGCACTTATTCAAACCAAGTACTCATACTGGCACCTAAAGTGATTTACAAAGAGATGGGACACTTTGAAATAACATACATGATTGGATACACATGTTTGTAACATCTAAACATGTTCAGAATAGAGAGTTCATAGCTGAATCAAACAACATTACTGAAGATTACTTAGTTCATTGATTATCACTAGGTGAGACCATATAGGCTTGTATTAAACAGAAGACATGCTGAAATTTGAAGTATCTAAGCAAACAAACACATAAAATAGGAACCATAACATACTAGTCTAGACGAGGTAAAACAAAATCATGGGAACATGCTAAGGTAAGCACACAGAACATAGTATGTTGACAGGAATTGAGGCATGCTAGTTGAGAGAGATTAACAGGAACTACATGGCAAACAGAAGCATCGGAGTTTGAAATAAACTATTCCTATAAACACATGGAACAACATAAAATAGTAAGAACTAAGGCATAGTAGTTGAGAAAAAAGATGGTCAGGAATCAGATATCAAAACAAAAGCATGTTGAAGTCTATAATAAACTGACTTTATATCATATGGAAGAGAACATGATAACAGAAATTGAGGCATACCAGTTAAGGAGATAGCAAACAGGAAGGTGAAGGAAAATTAATCAGAGAGTCTATCCTTGTCTTTCAGCCGGTTAGACAGTGCAACAAATCAAAGTAACAGAAAGAACTTAAGTTGTGTGAGTGTGAGTGTGTAAGTGAAAGTGAACTTGTAAGAGTAGGTCTTTGTGTTTAAAAATTAGAATGGTGAGGATTATATAGCATTCAACAAAGTAAACAAATAAGGTAGGAAAATCAAGAGTTGACAAATAAGGTATGCAAATCATTCAACCAGTTAATTAGGGAAACCCAATCAATTAATACGACAGAATCCGAGAAATATCACTTAGATTAAGGGAATCAATAATAGACAAGTTTGAGGTTAATAAGGTAAACAAATAAATCTAGAGATCATTTATAGTCCAGTTAGAATAATCAAAACCCAAAAATCAGGCTAGTAACATAATTAAGGAAGGCAGTACCAATTACGAGTCACATATAAGGAAAGAATAAATAAAAATCCTTCAGAGAGATATAAGTTTGAAAGAAGTACAATTTCAAACCCTAATTAAGCAAGTAAATCAATTAATTAATTAAATTAACAGATCTAAAGTGAACGGGCAAGAATAGTGAGATAAATAATCTAATAATGGAAAACCTTAAGCATATCGAAACACAGAGATGAAACTCAAGCAAAGAAATTGGTCGAACAGTAAAGGAGAAAGGCTAGAGTTGAGCATTTAAACATTTTTTAAAAAATCTGCAGAAACCCTGTTGGGAATCAAAACCCTAGCTTTAGGGGAAAAGTGAAATCAGTTGATAATAGTGGTAAAAAACGAAAGAATCTTAAAGGAAAACTATTACACAAACACCAAACACTTAAGATCTATGTGGATCTGAACCTATTTGGTCAAAAATAGTTAGGTTTGTTTAAAAAAATAAACAGATGTAGAAAATCGAGTTTTAGACCAGAGATTTGAAGCCATGAAAGCACAAAAAATGGTAATACTCACAAACAATGGGTGAATACAGACATATTCACCAAGAGACTGAGGGATTTGGACCAATTATGTTTGTATCTTTTAGAGATTCCATCAAATAACATGGAAGTCGAACAACCAGTAGAGATAGGAGGACGAATAGGGCCTAAGATCGAAGAGAAAACCCATGAATCGAAGGGGGTTCAGGTGACGGAGGGCTTGGGTTAGGGAGAAGGGTGAGAGATAAGAGAGGAGGAAGGGAATCAGGAGCGGTGGATATTAGAAAGTGAATAGGGTTTGGGGGGTTATTGGCTAATAAAAAAAGGTAATAATTGTCACGACCCAAAATCTTTACGGTTGTGATGGCGCCGGACACCGCTGTCAGGCAAGCCCCTCATTAATTGGTTGAAGTAAATCTCTGCTTTATTTTATTCTATATCGTTACCTTTTATTGCGTTTCATAATTAAATAGATAAATCTTCGTTAATTGAATACGGCAGCAAGTCAATTCAGTTTAATCAATTAAATCCCAACACATCCCTAGAACCCGGTGACTCAAGTACACGAGCAACTTCTAGGAATATAGACAATTATACAACACTTGCCCAAGGAACAAATTGGACGATGACTTTAAAAATAAATGCAAATACATAGAAGGGAGACTCTGTCAGCTGCGGAACGCCTCCGGATGATACAGCCCGCCTAAGTCTCCAAATCAGCCACTGCTATGAATGTACCTGTGCAACAAATGCACATCAAGTGTAGTATGACTACGAAAACAATGTGTACTCAGTAAGTATCCCGCCTAACCTCAGAGAGGTAGTGACGAGAGGTCAATTAGACCCTTGCTAAAGGTCAATTTAGAATATTCCAGAGTGACACGAAGCATGATGATCATAGGCAACTTATTAAGTTCAGTAATAAATAATGTCAGCTCTTTCCACATTTAATACTTTAATTCTTCGTTATATTACTAACAATTATTCGGAATTGGTGATTTAAATAGATAACAACTTAATCAAAGGGGGAAGGAACAACTCCTTCCAAAAATCCTTAATAACTCAAAATTTCCTAACATTTCTGTTGACAACTTTAAAGTTTCAGGTCAGTAATAAGGCAAAAGTCATAGCAACTATGCAGCAAATATAATGTGCAAGAAATGCCGAGGGTCGAACGGCGCGAACCAACAATAATAAATTATGCACTGACGAGGGTCGAACGACTCGAACCATAGATGCATCTATTCACCCCGCTCGCGAATCAATCATGCGACGCGATTATACATATAAATAAGTACGGCTAGCGTGCTCGCGAATCATACCTGCGACTCAAGTGCTCGTAAGTACACATAATCACACAATGGATCCAAATTTCATCAAGAAAACGATTTCTCATAGAAGTAAGAAAATTCTCTTTAGGTGAACTTGAAGATAGTATTTAAGTCATTTTGTTGTTTTGGAAATTCGTTTGTCAAGATTAATAAGGTTCTACATATTACTAATTCATCCGGAACACAATTATACAGGGAAGGATTCATTTTCTTCTCAAGGGATTAAGGAAAATAAGCTCTGACCTTCTTAAGTATTCAATTATTAATTCGATAACATCATTAGGCTAATCTCATAGATAAAATCACAGGTACAATAAGTAAGGCATGCTAGCGGGTCATAGACTACCCGGACATGGCATAACAGTAGCTACGCACGGACTCCCGTCACCTCGTGCGTACGTAGCCCCCNAAGGAGACTTACCTCGGTCCGAAATTCCATAAATGGCCTCCAAGCCTTCCTGACAACTCCAATTGATGCGCAACGCTCCAAAGCTACCCAAACGATGATAAACCAATGAAAATGTACCCAACTGTTTGCTAAAAATTCAGATTATATAATTTTCCAACTTCGCTCAATGAATTGACCAAAATGGCCTTGGGCCCACGTGCCCGGATTCCGAAATTTCTCGAAGATAAACTCTACCCATAGCCTTACTAGCTCAAATATACAATTTACTCATAATTTCATGCTCGAATTCGTGGTGAAAATAAAAAAATACAAATTCTAGGTTTTCTTCAAAATTTCCAAATTTTCCCACAAATATTCATGTTAAATCCATGTAATAATCTTGTATATAACTTAGAAAAATGTAGGAGTTACTTACCTTGTGATTCATGACAAAAATCCTATCTTGAAGCTCCTCCAAAATCGCCCAAACCAAAGAAGAAGTGAAGAAAGGACCAACAAATCTCGGATTTAAAACATTCTGCCTAGGCCTCTTTTCGCACCTGCGGCTCTCCTCAGCTCGAGCCAAGTCCGCACCTGCTATCCATAACCCGCACCTGCGACCTCGCAGGTGAGGAAATACCATCGCACCCAGCCGGACCCCCAAATTCTTCGCACCTGTGGCGTCCAAGCTGCACCTGCGGAAATTCCATCGCAGGTGCGGTCGCACCAGATGACATCAACTTCAGCTCTTTTCAAACTTCAACTTTCGATCTGTTAACCACCCGGGATCCACCCGAGGCCCCCGGAACCTCGTCC
Organism: Nicotiana undulata; assembly: GCA_005239495.1. Lineage (NCBI taxonomy): Eukaryota > Viridiplantae > Streptophyta > Magnoliopsida > Solanales > Solanaceae > Nicotiana > Nicotiana undulata. The sequence goes on from ML288973.1 coordinate 116,940, forward strand.
AATTACACCAACCTATCCCGAAACATAACACGGACTTGCTCGAAGCCTCAAAACACATCAAACAACATCGAAACAATGAATCGTTCTCTAATCCAAATCATTAAGACTTAAGAAATTTCAACTTCCACATCCGATGCCGAACCCTGTCAAATCACGTCCGGTTGATCCCAAAATTTGCACACAAGTCATAATTGACATTACGGACCCGTTCCAACTTTCATAATCGTATTCCGACCCCGGTATCAAAATTTCCACTTCCGGTCGGATTCTTCAAAACCTTCGAATTTCTAACTTTAGCCAAATGACTTCAAAATAACCTACGGACATCCGAATTCATTTCCGATCGCGCTCCCAACTCCAAAATCACCATACGAATCTATTCCCAATCTCGGAACCCCAAACAGACATCTATAACACTAAGATGCCTTATAACGCAAATTTATGAAATCCTTCCAAAATGCTATCTTCCATAAGATACGCCGAAACACTTCCGGGTCATCCAAAACCCGATCCGGACATACGCCCAAGTCCGAAATCATCATACAAACCTGCTGGAACCTTCGGATCCCGATTCCGAAGTCGTTTACTCAGAATTCCAATCTTACTCAATTTCTTCAACTTAAGGCTTCCGAAATAAGAATTTTCCTTTCAATTCAACTCCAAACTTCCCGAATTTCAACTCTGACCATACACGCAAGACTTAATACCTGAAATGAAGTTGTTCATGACTTCCAACCGCTGAACGATGCGCTAGAGCCCAAAACGACCGGTCGGGTCGTTACAATAATATCCTAAACCGTTGATCTCTGAGATCAACGACCAGGATTCGATCTGGGGGTTGGGCGGGTTTAAAGATTGGTTTACTGGGTCGGGTTATGGGTTAATTTTGATTGGTCTAGGGGTGGCATTTGGGCTAAGGTCTGAAATTAAAGAGGCTATATGTTAAATACCCAATTAATTTGATAAAATAATTCATAAAAATAGCTAATAAATGATAAAAATAATTTAAAATAATTACTTAATATAATAAAAATATAAAAGGTCATTTTCTCGTAAAATAGAGTAATTATGCATATATGGGCTATTATTGCAATGTTATTGCAATTATAGTCTACAGATGTAGATAGGGGTATGTGATCACGCCTAACTATGCCTTATAAAAGACAAAGCGGTCGTTGCAAATATAATCCGGTTTACAAGTCCGGAGTCGAATTCTCAGGGAACTAACCTATCTATTACAACTCTTAGTGATGCTAGTATAAGCTCAGACAATTCACAGATGCAAGATTTTTATCAATAAATATTGGGATTTGTTTAACTAAATTAAATAATATTAAACTAACAATATTCAAGATAAAAGATAATTCAATGGTAAAAAGATCTAGGGTATTGATTTCCCCATTTGCTAGACTAATTCCTAACTCTTTTGCTATAATCTTGCCGTATTATTCTATGAGGATTATGAGTTATGGGTTACCGCAATTATCTCTTTATCAACTACGATAATTTACTAGAGCATTCTCTTGAACTACTCTAGCTGATAATTTATGCAGCTCTGAATTATCTCATCAAAGTTTCGCTATTTCTAACCCCAATTTTAAATTCAAGTAATGAATCTCTTCAATTACCCAAAAGTGGTGTTGTTCAACAACAATCATTCATTCTCAAGAAACACAAGGCAATTAGACACAATTAATCAAGAGCCCATTCAATTAATCACCATACAAAACATAGTTGAACAATCATAGATTAAACTCGGCTCGATTATAACAAAATTGAGTCAAAACTTCATCTAACAATTGGTTACATTAACCCTAGATGTGTTGTTTAGATACTCATGATAGAACACAATAAACCCATGAAATAAATCATAATTCACAAAATAATGATAAAAGATGAAGAATGAAAACTCTAATTGTATCTTGGTCTTCTCACACTTGTTCTTGCCTCCAAAGTGAGTCTAAAAATAAGCTTTTTTCCCCTCACTTGGATGAGTTTATGGAGTTTAAATCTGGTTAGGACAAGTTTTCCCGTTTTTACACTTAGGTCCCTGGACTTCTTGGCGTTTCACAGGTGGACCGCGGCCGCAGTGAGTTACTCATATTCTACCTTCGTCCTTTGGCCCACCGCGTTCTAGCCGCGGTTGACCATGGTCACAGTGGGCTATTGTCCAGTATTTTTGCCTTTTTTCTTGCTTGTTTTCGTCTGGGTTCTTCTCGATTGGCCTTATATTCACGTTATTGACTCCAAAACACTCCATAGTATCTTCCTAACTTGGATTAGCTCCCGCAAAGCATAAAATCACTAATTAGAACATTTTGTTATCATTTTGCACTTAAAACAACAATAAAGTATGGTTAACTTAGAGCGTAAATAGCATTTAGACCGCGTGATATAGCCTGCTATCATTATGCATAAGATAATTTAAGTTTAATATAAATATAAATGATAAAATTATGCAATAAAATTATTATAAAACCATTTGTGATGCAATTAGCAATTATTTATATAATAAAAACATTGGAATAAATTAATTAAAAATCATTTTAAAATGCAAAAAATTATGAAAAAATATTAATTGATGCTCATGCATTGTTGAGGAGATATATATGCATTTTGAAAATAATGTAGGAAAAAAATGGATATCAACACTTACTTCCTTTTTATTCATGGAAATGGGGTTGCAGGTTGGATGATTATAGTTCATATGCCAGACCTTACGGTGCAACTATCACGACCCAAATTTCCCTCTGTTGGGTACCGTGATGGCACCTAGTCTTAGGGACTAGGTAAGTCTAACATTTAACCACAATAACAATAATAAAAGAACTTTAACAATCTCGATAATAGTAATCTTGATTGAGTTTACATTTTCCCCAAAACCCGGTAAATACAAGTCATAAGCTCTACGAAATCTTTCTAC